>CAMXCT020001903.1:0-45000 GCA_947184155.2 Cladocopium goreaui | reverse complement strand
CTTACTTCCTACGCGGGACATACAGACATGGACATGGATGAACCGCGCCTCAGAACTTCTCCTCAGGCAATGCCCCTTCTTTCTTCAGTTGCTCCAGGGCTTTCAGCTGCTCTGGGGTGATCTGCCGCACGTTCCCAGAGTCCAGAGTCACAATAAGTCACAATCGAGGAACAACGTGGAAGTGCACATCAACACATTATATGATGATATATGATGCTATGTTTTTTCTGTTGGTATCTGTTTTTTTCGCAGTCAGCTAGGGTAAAAACAGACTGTGTTCATGGAGAATCTTCGTCAGCTGTCAGGACATCCCAGGACCGGAGCCACGCCTCTGCAGTTCGAGCTTTTTCCAAGGTCTTCTCATCTTCGGAAATCCTCGTCCCGTGCCGGGCTTGGAGATGCTTGGAGGCTCGCAGGGACACAGCAATAGCAGGACGGCAAACTGGAGGCTGAGCTATTGGAATCATGGATTTCTCAAAACTTTGGCCATCCACACCCCATGTCAGGCCCCCGGGCACAAAGGAGTCAGCCACCTCGGTCACTGCCTGGATGGAACTCGGAAACTCAGCAGTCGACGGCATGCTTCGATACACAGCAAAAAAACGAGAAATGTCTAAGACATCTTGATGAATCCAGAAAATCATCCAGAACAGGAAAATTCAAGTCGGTAAATTCCAATGCGCACATGACCATTCATCATAATCCATACCTATAGATATCCATAGCAATGTACCATGAAACTTCACCGTAGCCACCGTAGCCTCCTTAAGGACGCCCCAGTTATCTCGGGCTTCTTGTGCAGGGCCGCTGATGTCCAACAACCAAATGTAGTAAGTCGGATCCTGCCACGCAACATCCGCAACATCTGCATGTCATATTTCACCCTGAGTCAAGGCCACAAATAGTTGCCCCTATCATTCCAGTGACCTTTTCAAAACCCCTGATTTGAGGTCACTGTTTTCAGGTGGTGCCGACAAAAAAGAGCCGGTGTCCCGAGCTTCAAACAACCCTTTGACCCTCCGTTTGTAGCCAGCAAAGCCAGCTGTTTTGGCACCATCATTTTAGTGGGTGTTACCATGTTTGGTTTTTTTTGGATGGTCTAAGAAAAAACAGTACCCTCTGGTAATTTAACATAGCTATGGAAAATCACCATTTTTAATGGGAAAATCCACTATAAATCACCATTTTCAATAGCTACGTTAAATTACCAGAGGGTATGTGACATTCTAGATCTGGGGTGATTGTTGAAGGTCCACAATTTTAAGGACCAGCCTCTTCGGGATGTTCCCTGGGTATATGTTCTGAACCAAAATTATCGCTTCCAATGCTTTGGTACTAAAATTATTGACCCTGATTTTTCTTGCCAAGATAGGTGTGCCTGAAAATTGGGAACATCATATCAGTTTGTGATATGTCCCCATTATTACCCAAACTATCACCACTTTATCCTCATTTTGCTGGTTTTCTGGTTGGCAAATAGGGTGTCCCATAATATCCATCATGATTTATGATACCCGCCGGTAATCAAACATGGTTTGCTGGAAATTTCTCGATTCATAGATGAATTTCCCAACTGTAAACCTCCGTTTAGTCTTGGGGATTTTCCAGCCACGTTTGATGACCCCAGAAAATAATTAATGTAAATCATCCCCGATTTATTGGATAGAGTATGATATAGTAATCATTACAATCCAATTTTCTCGATATATTGGACAGTATACCCTCTGGTAATTTAACATATCGGAACATGACCGTTTTATAGTTGATTTACCGAACTTAAAAATGGTGATTTTCCGTAGCTGTGTTGAACTGCCAGAGGGTAATCCCCGAAAAAAAATCAACCAACCGGATTTTTGAGGCTCTGATCCCTTGCCTTCTCGCCCCGTGCTGTGGCGCCCTCATCAGTGACGGTCAGCAGGATACGATGGCGACGCTCGTACAAAGGCAACTCAGAGGTGTCCTGACCGAAGGGACAAACGTCAAAATGTCATACGACTTATAGATGTTTAGCATCAAAAAACAAGGAAAACCAAGAGAATTTGATGGTTGATCATCATTCTCCGAAGATGAACATAGCAATTTTGGGGTACACCCCATTTTCAGAGACAGCAAAATGAGGCGTTCGACATTGTTCAACGATGTTTAAACAATAAAAACGGATAGGAATCTGGATTTAGTAATTCTCTAGTGGGTGGTTTCATCAGTGAAACATATGAAAAACAGTTTGCAAATTGGTTTAAAACACCATTAAGATCCATTAAGTATAGGTAGATTTATACATTTACTGTAAATTCTGGTCACTAGAACTATCAATCAACGTAGCAATCTTGTGAGCACTAAGGTGCGTTGCTATCGAAAGTAGAAGACACAACCCATGAGTGCAAAATCGCAGGATCCAAAAAAAGACTGAACTCTTGTGAGCGGCAATCTCAGTGCTCAGTGTTTTGAGCCATGCAAAGTGCGCAATGTGAAGTGTGGGCAGCACCAACCGAACGATCAGAGGATTCCAAGCAAGAGAAGTGGATGTTCGCCCCCGAAATGGCTAGGTTTTGACCCCCATTGTCTTGACATTTGAACAAATTGTATGAAGCAAAGCATCTTGCAAGTGGAAATCCATGCAAATTATCCCGGCGAGAGACCCCAAACAGTGTGGGGGTGTGAGAGGAGAATGTATGATAATGTTGTTGTTGATGATGAAGATGACGATGATGTTGAGGACGATGAGGTGCAGGATGGTGTTCAGGATGATGAGGGGAAGGATGATGATGTTGAGGGTGATGAGGTGGAGGATGGTAAGGTGGAGGATGATGATGTTGAGAAGGATGAGGATGATGTTGAAGATGATAATGTCGAGAAGAATGATGAAAAGGATGATAATGTGGCGGAAGAGCAGGTGGAGGATGATGATGTTGCAGATGAGGAGGTGGAGGATGATGATGTTGTGGAGGAGGATGTTGAGAAGGAGGATGAGGATGATGATGTTGATGAGGAGGAAGATGATGATGTGGAGGAGGAGGGCCGATCCCAAGACCGCGACAACCGTTTTGTGGGGCCCAGGGTGAGCCCAGAACGCAGACACAAATTTTGTGCGAGCCTGCGCAGGCGAAATGCACTTGGACATTTCACAAGAGCCACTTTATACGGAAATTTACAGGAAAAATGTCGCAGCCCAGATGGAGCACTCTGATCAAGCACCGGCCTTTACACCTACCGTAAGAACCCCTCAGTGTGGACACACTGTTTAGAGAAATAGGAGGGATGTGTTCTGAACACAGCTATAGAAACTACACCAGAAACATGAAGCACATTTGGACATCAACAGAACAACTCTCTACATTACTCGATTTATAAGGATGCAAAACAAGAGTAGTCACCAATATAATGACAAAAGCCAGCCTCAATTGCCATACAGGTATCGCCCTTGCTACCCTTCGTCACCTCGGAAATCTTCAGGTCAGGGGTGATGGTAAAGCCTGGTGGAACCATCCATGCTAAATGGGAGACTTGCTACTCACTCACATGACAGTTATTTTGGCATATAGAATAATATAATAATACATATATATATATATATGGTATATGAAAAATATTTATACATTTACTTATGTGTATATATATATATGTGCAAATGCATATATATATATATATACATACATACATGTATACATATACACATGTAAATCAATAAATACACACATCTATACATATACATGTATATACATATATACAGTACATGTATATATACATTTACATATATATATATGATTTACATACGTACGTATAGATGTATACATATATATATATGCATATATATATATATACATACATATATATATATATACGTATTTTTATATATACATATAAATATGTACATATATGTGTATATATATATGGATATAATATATATATATATATGTACATATATATATATATATGTATATTAATATGATATATATGGTTATATATATATACAAACATACGTAAATATATTGCATGCATGATCTGCGTTGGGAATGTAGATAGTGTGTGGCTTTCATAGTTTTGAACCCTTTCGTAGTCAGCATATATGAAACCAACTGTGGGTTACAAGAATGGATATCTCAGACTTTGGTCAGTCGTAGAGTAGACCACTCCAGAATCCATGTTCCGGTACCCAAAACCTTGAGAAATTGATAATGGGCGTGTCTGAAGAGGGATACCGGGATTGGTAATTTGAGAGGGAATATAATGATAATTCATGGGATTTAGGGGTTTTGTTGTCTGAAAATTCTGCATAAATTGTAATAATTCACTAAGCTGAAAAGTTCCGTTGTTTCAGGGTGATTTTCCCAATCCGAACCATCATCTGTGGTGAGACAAAATGGAGTCGCTATAATCTACCCATGTATACATCTGGATATCGCCGATAGCCCTAAAATTGAAAATTACCAAGATCTTCCTGGGCCTTCATGTTTGACCCATATCGCTTCATGTTTGACCTGTCCCCTCGACTTCATCGAGAGGCAACGCCAGGACAAATGCTCGCCTCGTAGTCATACTTCAAATATCCTGCAGTATTTCATCCACTGATCCATCTACGGATCATTGTTTTATGACATTTCAAAGGGATTTAACATGATCTAACCAACCATCCCCACTTCGGCGACACCAACAGTCAGAGCTTCGAGAAGCAGGGATTGAGGGCGAACCACATTTCACATCAACACCCATGTTAAGGCTTAACAAGGACGAATCTTTACCATCGGTTCTTGGTGGCGAACCCCAATTCTGACTGGACCGAACTCCACTTGCCATAGGTAGCCATTTGTTGATTTCATTGTTTTCATCATGTCTCACACATAGCTTTGTCCCGCCATCACGGACAATCTGAGATACCCTGTATGAATGGTTTCCTTAGTTGGGTAAGAACTGTTCCCACTCAAAAAACGAAAACATTGATATGAAAAAACAAATCAATAGCTCTGGCAATTCCACATAGCTCATGGATAATCACCGTTTTGAAGCTCGGTAAATCATCGAACCTTTCATGGGCCATCTATTCCATGGTTCACCCAGTCACATCATGTGAGCCATGCAAAATACCACTCTCTCATCCCATGAAATACTGCTTGGTCCAGAACGGTATGCCGTTTTATCTATAGGTTAATCCATCATCCATAATCCATCAGAATGTCCAATAAATTAGCCTCTGGTAAACGTTTACAAAAAACTATGGAAAATCACCATTGTTAATAGGTAAATCAACGAACTAAATGGGCATGTTCCAGTTCGCAAACTGTTAGTTTACCATAGTTTACCAAAGGGTATATCCCATTCATATCCCATTGAATCACTATAAGATCCCATTTTTTATAACTATAATCCATCATAATGGATATATCCCATTGATATCCCATTAATTTCCCAATAACATTAGGTACTACAACCCGCAAAAAAATGTCATCCCACCATCAATGTTCCTTGTAGCCCCCTAATATCAATAGTTCGATGATTCTCCCAGGTTGACACAGGAGAAGAAGTAACCAACAAACCACTGAACCATCAGAAAAACCACTTAAATTGATGGTTAAATCTCCGTGTCCGACATGTTTTTAATCATCATTAACCATCAGAAAAACCATCATTAACCATCATTAACATGGTTCGATCTCCATGTCCAACATGTTTTAACCATCATTAACCATTATTTACCATCATTTACAATTATTTACCATCATTTACCATCATTTACCCATTAGTTACGGTGTTTTCTCCGAGGAGCGCCGACCATAAATCACCTTCTCAGCCGGCTGTTCCAAGAAGTTCCACCTGAACTTAGCGACGTGCTAACGACTTCAGGGGCAAGCTATGAGCAAATCAATGGAAGTCATCAATTTACCCTCTGGTAATTTAACATAGCTATTGAAAATCACCATTTATAGTGAATTTTTCCCATGAAAAATGGTGATTTTCCATAGTTATGTTAGTTTACCAGAGGGTATAAGTCATGATATATATATATATATATATTATGTAATCTGTGTGTGTGTCATGATATACAAGGATATCCATTCTGTACTAAACACGGGGAGAAATCACTCCTCACCGGGAACAAGAGATCCTGAACCGCTTCCCGTATCCCTTTGGGTTGAACTAAACCATCTGGGTTGGATCATTTTCTTCCTGGGCTTGAATCACCCACATGTGAATTTGTCAAAGATAGCCTAGTACCCCAAAATCCAGTAATTTATCATGTTCCCTTTAAAATTGCCATAAATTAGGGTATTCAGCCCATTTTGGACAAACCTATATCATACCGTTACACCCCCATGATACTCTCATTGAAATCCACATCTCATGCTTTACTTTCAAAAGTTGTTATCTTTATAGATGTGTTTCATTTGCAAACAAACCGTATACATTGAAATTCACTCCTCATGATCCTTTTAGACATCTAAAATTCCCATAGTTTGATTGATGCTTAGATACTAATTCCCATATTACAATATTGACACAATCCCATAGTCATTTATATGAAAAAACAAACACACAGAATCATGTGGATGTCAATAAGTGGGTATTCTCATGATCACAAATCATAAACAATCCAAGTAGTATATAATATTTATTTTAAAAGAAACACAACCACTCATTGAAATTCCCTCCTTATGATTGAAACTTGATTAAATCCAAGTCATGGATGACTATGACTTGGTATTGAAACCCATGGTGACTTGGGGGTACCACCATTTTTAAGAAACCTCCATAATATGGTAATTTCAACCAGTTTAGCAACAACAAATCCCCTATGAATACAGCTTTTTATCTGGGAAATCATAATAATCACAATCATCCTAATTTATTCCCAAAATAATCATATGATAACGATCATAATGACCATAATCATAGTAATCATCATCAAGAATCATAAAATCATAAAATCATAAAATCATTCCATTATCATCATCATCATCAGCATCATCAGCATCATCATCATCATCATCACCATCACCGTCACCATCACCATCACCATCATCATCATCATCATCAACTCATAATCCCCCTATATATAAATTACTATGATCATTTAAGGATGTTCAAGAACTCCCCATGCCCCATGCCGCCAGGCGGCTTGATCAAGCCCGGCGCTGTCTTTTGAGAGGAGGTGACCACCTCCTAAAACAGGCGGGTCGGGTGAATACTTGGAGGATTGGCGAATCAGCCCTGAAAAAATGCCAAAAGTTGTGTTTCCAGGAGGTTAGTTTGATGATGTTTGATGGTATTTCATACATATTTCCAGGTTGTCCCACAGTTCGGCATCTGTTTGGGGGATTGCGACATGTGTAAGATGTAAAAAATCCATGGCGTTTTCCTGGGAAAATGGTCTACATTGATGGTGGATTTTCCACATCGAACTGTTGGTTTACCCCAGTGTTTTTAGATAGGTGCTACCCTTAAAATTTAGACTTAGTGGATGTTATTTCTGTAGATAGTCTACATGTGAAGGTTCATATTATCGTATATATATATATATATGTATGTATATATATATACAGATATATAATCATATATATATATTATACATAGTTGGTTATGAGATGTCATTGGGCTTTTGTCCGGCGTTTGCTGCAATAATTATACAGATTGTTGGATAGTAATACCCTTGAAGAATATTGGGGATTCTCAGAATGATCACCATCCATGAATTCGGAATCGCGGTCTCAACCAGTAAATACAAAAGGATGACAGAGGGTTTTGAACACTGCTCTCGTTTCTGGTGAGTAATTATATGAACGTGAGATTCAATGTGATTCCTATTATATTCCCATCATTCCCAACGAATGATTCTGGCTTTGCTGTATAGATCAGTAATTTGTGGTTTCCTTTGATTCGGAGGAGCTGTAGAAGGGGTGAACAATTCCTACAACTGGTGACCCTACGTCAGCTTAGTGAAGCGCATGATTTTATTATTTTTTGGACCAGAAGGTACTGCTAGCAATAGTCATCAGCAATAGTTATAATAAGTTACAAGATATAAAAGTAATAAGCCGCTGTTGAAAAGGATATGCCCAGCTCAGAGACGTACCAACCATGGTTACGAGCCCCATGCTGAGGATGATATAATGATCAGCCATGGCAGTTCTTGTCCAAATCTATCAACACAAAACCCGCAAATTTCAACCAATGGAGTGTCTGCTTTTAAGTGGCTGCTGCCCAAGTATGAACATGGCACATTTGCCCTGTGTGATGTTGATATTCCACTCGATGGTTCCCCAAGAAATACTGTGGCCCGGCTACATCCGACCGCTGAATCCTCCGTTGCTACTGTGAAACTGTTGCATGTTTACGGCATTTCTTTGTGCGTCCAAAGACAGGATTGCCCGACATCCAAATCTTCAGATATCTATTTGAATTCTATGTGTATTATCTGTAGCCAAAACCCGTCCAGCTACAAGCAGAGCTTCAGCCCCAGCCGGGTCTATAAATCATTGATAATCCCATCAAAACCCATAAAGAACAGCATTGAACACGTTTTGGAAACGTATTGCAAAACATATTTTCGCAGGATTTTTGCTGCGTGACATCCCCATTGTTTCACCCCTTTGCCCCACATCATCCCACATCCGGCGGCTTGGCGGTGCAAGGCTCGGCGGCTTTGGCAGTTGGCACCGAGGGCTGCTTGTCCAAGCCAGAGGTGAAATAGCTCACCAAATCCTGTCCGGCAGCAGTTTGTAACCCGTTGGTTGGTGGTAAACCCAATGACATAAAACCTGGTTGGTGGTTGACCCACCCCTCTGAAAAATGATGGAGCGAAAGTCAGTTGGGATGATTGTTCCCAATATATGGAAAAATAAAATTCATGTTCCAAACCACCAACCAGAACTCAGTCAAACTCTATAAACAGCTACCATGACTGGGAATGCTTTACACAAGACTTAAATCCTCCCACATACCAACCGAATGTGAGGCCATAGATCCCGAAAAAGATTCGCCATAGATCCCAGGACAAACCTTTAAAATCATCTAAGAAAAGGTGAGGCCCCCCAGCGATGTGAACGTTGATTTATTAAGCCGACTTCTTGAGTACCCCATAGTCACCATAGTCAATCCACAGTGAACACTGTCCTCACCTTGTAGATGTGGCAGCTTTTTGAAGTTTGAGATGCATTTTTCTGCAAATATGATCAAATATGACCAATGTATAGCACGGTATACATCGATGATTCGTTTCTTTTGGTCGCCAGATCTTTGCCAGTTTGTGTACTCTTGGAATTCAGAGAATCCTGACAAACAGCAGTTCATTGTGTCACGAGTTTTTCTTTTTTTCATTTCTCATTTCTGGTTTTTCGGCACCAAATCAAACGATCTGGGCAAATTACGCCATGGCTCAAAACCCTGTAGCCCTGGTAAACATCAAAATAGCTGGGATTTATGGAATTTCATCCCCCTTAAAATGGTATCCGTATATATATATATATAAATAAATATGTATATATATATATAAATAAATATGTATATATATATATACACCATCATTATTGGACGAAATTCTCCACCGGTAACCATCATTTCTTCTCCATCGCCAAAAATCTCAAATTATTCCAGAAATCCCTGGTATATCCCCGTTGTATCGAAAAAAAACTTCCTACATGTGTTTTTTTTAACCTGCTATATCCCCATTGAAATCCTGCACCAGTTGATAGATGGTTTATCCCATGATTTATAGGGTTTCAACCATCCAAGGTGGTGCAGGATTTCTTCAATCCACAGTATCACCATTAAAAGGGTATGTCTGAAAATAGGGTATACTCCCAATTATAGCCATTTAGTAGGGATAATGATCATTAACCATTGGGTGTAGGCGTACACTATTTTCAGACAAACCCAAAAAAAGATTGATGCCGTTCTGGCTCCTTGTTGCTCTTGGCATTTGGGTCATTGGGATCCAAGGACAATGGCACCCGCAGTACCACCAGCTCTCCGCCTGAAGATTTCGGGTGGATGGATGGGGCCCCCCAGTTATAAGTTGGTGGTAGATATAAACCCCATTTAGTATAGTAGATATCTACTTTAACTCAGTTTATGGTAGATATCTACTTTGATAATTTATAAACCCCATGAATACTATAGTTATCCTTCGTTATATCCATAGGATTTTGCCATTTATAAGGCAACTGAACGCCATCTTGGGGGCCCCATCCTCTAGATGGATGGTTTGACCAACAGAAATGATGGTTTGACCACAAAAAATAGTGGTTTGACCAGGAAAAATGATGATGATATCATGGTGTGGTGTCAATGGTATGCCGTATTACCATCAAACATGATGATGAAACATGGCCATGATGAATCCGATGTTTTCTAGAAAATCATGATGACATCATGCTTGAAGATGGCTGTTGAACCAAGAAAACATCAGGCTTTTCCTATGCTTTTCTCACCATCACGGAGCTGAAAAAGCAGGATGCCTTGTTCCGGGTTGCCGGCCACCACCAGCGCGGTGGCTTTCTTCACCTCTGGCGGCGGCTGGGCGTTTTGCTCGAAGGTTCTCCAGGTCCTCCGCCACATCAAGAATGCTGGGAAAACAGCCGGGAAATACCATGAAAAACGCTGATGAATACTACACAAGTGTATAATTATATAAATACATATAAATACAATATTTATATATATATACTGTACGCATTTCATATAGTGGAACATGGGTCTTTAAACCAACAAAGATGGGGGGTTCAATATGGTTGAATATGGTCAAATTCGGCAATTCTGCAATAGTTACCGTTACTTGACCACCAATCCAGTGACATTGCAGTGAAGCCGTTACAAACACAACTTATCGGATGTTGGACAAACAAAAATACTAAAATGGTGATTTAAGATGATTCCATCATATTCCCAGGTCTGTAAGAACAACTTCAATAAAAAATCAAATGTTCGACTTAATGGAATGATTTAGGGCTTGGGGAAATGTCGTAGGAGCATATTTTGTACCCAAATACAGGGGTTTGTGTGAGATGTCTCTTCAACCTAGTCTAGGCTCAACAAACCGGAATTGGAATTTGACATGATTTCGCTAAGAAAAATGAGCTTGTAACCAGCCAACATGGGATGTTTCAATCGATGCTAGGATTCGTAAGGCAGAGCATAAGAGTGATGGGTTCAGATGCATTGGTATTGGGAGACAAAAACGCAGCAACTAAGAATACAATAAATATCAATAAATACTTCAGGATGGGAATATGATCAACCAAGACAGGGGCATATCGCGTTAGCCTCTTTAAAAACTTTAGCCAAGAGCAGGATGTCACAAAGGGAAAATCTTGAAGAAACCATTCTGGATCATTGTGGTTGTAGCGGGTTCCTGCAAATATTCCCTAATAAACCATTTCTGGGAGGACTTCAGCGTGCAGGCAAATTCACCCTTGGACCATCATGGATCTTGTGAAGTGCCAAGCAGGAGACAGGGTTGTCTTTGCCGGTACTTCCGCACAAAGCCAGTTTGTCAGATGCAATTGACTTCGTCACTTAGTCCTTTCAAGTCCCCACATGGTCGATGTATGTCGATGTGACCTCAAAATCTGGCAGTCTGATTACTTGAAGCCCTTGAAACCAACCATCCACATCATTCACAGCTCACAGCCTGGGAAGTTTCAGTTGCCAGCCCTGCTCCGCACGCGCAATTTGCGGCGCTTGCAAGGTACCCAGCAGGCCCGGCAACGCCGCAGCCAGTCCCAGACTTCGGCGAGGCAATGCACCCTGTGGCACCTGGACTGGATCCAAACTCCAGCGAGCTTTGGATAGGTTTCGTTGTGCAAATGAATAAACGGCGAGTTGATTATGTTGATTTATCAACTGTCAACTTAGGAACATCTCCGGGTTTGTCTGAAAATGAGCCCCCAAGCTCCCAAGTTCAGCCATAATTCGGAAAACATGATGATGAACAATCAATTTTTGGGCCAACCAATTGTACAAAACATCTACAAACCCATCTGGGTACAGTCAAACGACAAACTCATGCCTAACTCATGCCTGGGTCAAAACTTGCTAGTAAATCACCATGGAATCGCTGTTTCAAGAAACTCATGCCTAAGTCATGCCCAAATCTTAAAACACCATGGAATCGCGTATGTATAAGAAGAATGTTTCCACACTTAGGAGAATCAAATGTTCGCAAAAATCCGTCTACAGTTGCATTCTACCGTTCATGTTTCTGGGGTTGAGAAATACTTGCCGCTTCGGTCCGCTGACTTTTTTCGCTTTGCTGACTCTTTTCGCTTTGCTGCTCCCAGTCCATCAGTGGCTTCGCTCTGCCATCCGTGATTCACAACAACCAACCTCTCCTATAGGTTTCCTATTTTTGAAACCACGACGTGCCGAACGACGTCCGAACGACGTAGCAAACGACGTCAAAAAATAACAAGAAAGGCTCTCTGCCCACCCGCCTGCCGAACCACATAAGAAACTAAAACCGACACGAAGACACAACAATGACCCTTCTCACCTCCATCTCAAGCAACACGCTGAAGTGCCACAATGCCGCGTTGAGCACGCAGTGAAAAGTGAAAATGGCATGCCGCAGCACACTGGAAAGAAAAAGATAGAAACACCAACTCATCGCTACACTCACATCCAGTTTGACTTGGTATGGAAAAGGTTACTCTTGATGCTAAACACAACCTAAACGCAAGATTTATTAACAATATGGAAAAGGTACTCTTGATGCTAAACACAACCTAAACGCAAGATTTATTAACAATATGGAAAAGGTACCCTTGATGCTAAACACAACCTAAACGCAAGATTTATTAACAACTAGACGACGGATGGCCCGAGAGCGTAGAGGAGCAGAGTCTTCTGTTGTTAGTATGGAGACACTATATTAAAGATGTATTATAGGCAGACGAGAAGAGTAGTATCAAGACAATATATGACTAGTACAAGACAATAGTTTGCATCGTATTTTTGTAAAGTTTTTCATACACAGACCTTTTTACAGACAGACGCTTTTGCACACAGAGACTTTTACACACAGAGACTTTTACACACAGAGACTTTTACACACAGACGCTTTTACACACAGACGATTTTGCACACAAACACTTTTACACTTACACACAAACACTTTTACACACAGAGACTTTTACACACACAGACGCTTTTACACACAGAAGCTTTTACACACAGAAGCTTTTACACACAGACGCTTTTACACACAGACGCTTTTACACACAGACGCTTGTTACACATAGGCTCTTTTACACACAGACACTTTTACACACAGACGCTTTTACACACAGACGCTTTTACACACAGACGCTTTTACACACAGACGCTTTTACACACAGACGCTTTTGCACACAGAGGCTTTTACACACAGACGCTTTTGCACACAGACGCTTTTACACACAGACGCTTTTACACACAGACGCTTTTACACACAGACGCTTTTACACACAGACACTTTTACACACAAACGCTTTTACACACAGACGCTTGGACACACAGACGCTTTTACACACAGAGGCTTTTACACACAGACGCTTTTACACACAGAGACTTTTACACACACAGACGCTTTTACACACAGACGCTTTTACACACAGACGCTTTTACACACAGACGCTTTGACACACAGACGCTTTTGCACACAGACGCTTTTGCACACAGTCTTTTACACACAGACGCTTTTACACACAGACGCTTTGACACACAGACGCTTTGACACACACGCTATTACACACGCTTTTAACACCAGATTACACCAGACGCTTTACACACAGAAGCTTTTACACACAAGTAAAATCGCAAATTTTCCTCAGTTTTTGACGATCGACCCTCATTTCGTGCGAAAGGGTTGCTCGGGGGCAAGTAAAATCGCAATTTTTCCTCAGTTTTTGACGATCGACCCTCATTTCGTGCGAAAGGGTTGCTCGGGGGCAAGTAAAATCGCAATTTTTTTCCAGTTTTTGACGATCGACCCTCATTTCGTGCGAAAGGGTTGCTCGGGGGCAAGTAAAATCGCAATTTTTCTTCAGTTTTTGACGATCGACCCTCATTTCGTGCGAAAGGGTTGCTCGGGGGCAAGTAAAATCGCAATTTTTCCTCAGTTTTTGACGATCGACCCTCATTTCGTGCGAAAGGGTTGCTCCGGGGCAAGTAAAATCGCATTTTTTCCTCAGTTTTAGCCGATCGACCCTCATTTCGTGCGAAAGGGTTGCTCGGGGACAAGTAAAATCGCAATTTTTCCCCAGTTTTTGACGATCGACCTTCATTTCGTGCGAAAGGGTTGCTTTAGCACAAGTAAAATCGCAATTTTTCCTCAGTTTTTGACGATCGACCCTCATTTCGTGCGAAAAGGTTGACGTTTCGTGACTCACCGCCGGTACCACCCTCGGCCTAAAGAGAGAAAGATAAAGAAGGCGAGAGAGAGAAAAAGGAGAGAGAAAGGAGAGAGAGAAAGGAGAGAGAATGAGAGAGAGATTGAGAGGAGAGAAGATTGTGAAGATGAAGAAGGTTGTGAGAGAAGGGGTGAAGATGAGAAGGGTGTGAGAGAAGAGTGAAGATGAGAAGGTGTGTGTGAGAGAAGATGTGAAGATGAGAAGGTGTGAGGAGAAGATGTGAAGATGGAAGGTGTGAAGATGAGAAGGTGTGAAGAGAAGATGTGAAGATGAGAAGGTGTGAGAGAAGATGTGAAGATGAGAAGGTGCGAGAGAAGATGTGAAGATGAGAAGGTGTGAGAGAAGATGTGAAGATGAGAAGGTGTGAAGATGAGAAGGTGTGAGAGAAGATGTGAAGATGAGAAGGTGTGAGAGAAGATGTGAAGATGAGAAGGTGTGAGAGAAAATGTGAAGATGAGAAGGTGTGAGAGAAGATGTGAAGATGAGAAGGTGTGAGAGAAGATGTGAAGATGAGAAGGTGTGAAGATGAGAAGGTGTGAGAGAAGATGTGAGATGAAAGGTGTGAGAAGATGTGAAGATGAGAAGGTGTGAAGATGAGAAGATGAGATACAGACCCCCACTATTGGAAGAACCCTGCGCTCAGACGCTCTCGGGAAAAACTATTCCAAAGACCAAATCCAACAAAACATTGCAATTCCTATGCGTTTTACTAAAAGGCACGACTTTTCAAATCAAGTGCTCCCCAGCTATTTACGATGATTTCCAAATTTTAGGCACGACTTTAGCATTCCACTGTATGGGTCAAAATTAGGTACCTCAATAATTGGATGGTTAGTACTAAACTAGACTAACATCTGTGGTCCCCTAGGTCTTCCATTTTGACCCACATCCATCTACAAAGCAGAGATGTCGTGCCTCTGGCAGCAAAAATCCCGGCGCAACCCCCAGCGCCAGCAGCAGCAGTGCTGCTACGCCGCGCCGGTGGCCCTGGTGGCCTGTTGGAAGCTGCGCCATGGCAGCGGATGGACGCTGGAGCGCTGGAAATGGCCACGGGATGCCGGAGGTTCATAGGGGAAATGCACCCCTCCAACAGTAAATCCCCTAGAAAAACCTAGAAAAAACCATGATTTCCCTGGGGATGGGATTAATTTGGGAAAATGAAGCCTTAAGAATCCTTAAACCATTGGATTCTTTGGGGCACCAACGAAGCCCAAGTGGTGCAAGGAATGACCCCCCACAGATCCTGATCTGACGAATGCAAACGTATCAAATCACAAAAGAGAAGGCACTGGGGCAGAAATGATTGCTGTTCCGGGGGCAAGAAAACACCACTGGCTGCAACATCCCATACTCGACCTCTCATACTCGACCTCTTAGGGTCGAGTCAACTCATCTCATTAGGCCTGCTTGGCTAGCGGAAACCGCCAGTCGGACACCTCGCTTTTTTTCGACCGCCAGGTGCCAGCTGTAGCCGCTTCAACTTACGGAACATCCAAAATCATCAAAATGCCAAAATGGAAGATCCATGGCCAAATCATTTCATTTTTTATTTTTTTCATTCCTCAGCTATTCCATTGCCAAATCATTTCATTGCCAAATCATTTGAAGAGAAAAATGCCAAACATCATGAGTCCTGAAATGGGACGGTTTAATGCTAAAAGTTGGATGAATAAAATAGTCAAAAATGAATCAACACAATACCAAAGATCTGTGGTTTTGTGGAATGTTAAATGATGTTAAATTCAATGGGAATTCCAGGATCCTAAAATGGAGGTACGTTAGTACCATATAAGGCCATATTTTGTGGGGATATTCCCTGAATTTTAGGCCTTACATAGGCCCTATATATGGTAGGTACCTCCAATCTAGGATCCTGAAATTGCCATTGATAAATCTTGATCATCTGCTTTCCACATCACTCCAGCATCGTTGCTTGGCCACCCCCCGGCAGCGCGCCAAAGTGCCCCCGCAGCCGTGCGGCCGCGTCGCGCGCTGCACCGCGCACCTGGGTTTCCGTGACTGAAACCTGGATGACCTGGATAGGTCACATCCCACCCTGAAATGGAGGTGGTCAATAATGTCCTTTTGTTAAAAATAGAGGGGCCGGTTTGGTATACCATCTATCATCATTTACTTGTTGTTAAAGGGAATTCAAACCCCTCTATTTTCATCAACCAACCAATGGGAATTTGGGACATCTATGGGTCGGGTCGTCCAATCGTCCAACCATGGGTTTCAATCCTACATGGTCGACTTGGATGATTTGTGGTCCGGAAAACCCCCATGGTCATAGCTGGTAGAGCTGGTTTTCTTGCTGGATGTTGATTCACCAATCATGCAGGTTGGGGCCCCCAAGATAGCGTTCAGTTGGTTTATAAGTGGCTTAACTGTGGTTTATGACAGATACAACTATAGATAAGTATGGTTAATGGGATTTATAAACCAACTTACAGCTGGGGAGCCCCATCTTGTGTGGTAAGAATAGGTTTTGACTCATCCACATGTGGATATTTTCTACATTTTGGTGCCGAAATAGGGCTAAGATGGGTTGTAACAACTGGGACTTTACAGTAGATATATGCAACTAGTTTTCATGGGGGGTATAAACCAACTTGCAACGGGGGGGTGGCACCACATTTTCGTATACCACATAGACATGGGCAAGAAATTGTGTTTCTTGTAATAGGGGTTATGGGTGGTTACTGTATAAGTTTACATTTTTTTGTATGGGCAAAACCTACGGTCCCACGGTGATTTTTATCACTCTTTCTATGTCTTTCCAAAAATCGATCAGGTGTTTCCGCCTTATGCATTTTCAGCTATGTATAGTATTTCAGTATAACTAAAACTTGAAGTATATAGCATATAGTTATAGAACCAACTGACAATGGGTATTGCGTAATTGTTTCCTTTAGCACCTGACCATGACATATGACACTATAACATTATCATAAGCAACCCCAAAATAAACACAGAAAATTTGGACACCTGAAAATTATGGGCAACATCCTTTTGCAACGCTTTTCGACATCTTTTTTGGGGGGATGCGTGATGCTATGCTTCATCTCACAGTTTCCGGTATCCAACAGAGTTTGTCCAAAGCACGACTGGCAGATCATGTTGTGTGAAATATGTCCAAATATACGTATATGTATATGCATATATACAGCATCTATGTATGCAATGTAATGTAATGTAGTGTAATGTAATGTAGCGTGACGTAGTGTAGTGTAATGGAGTGTAGTTGAATGCAATGCAATGTAGTGTAGTGTAATGGAATGGAATACCTTTACATCCACAAAGCAAAATGTCCCGTCCAACACGCTGGACCTGCCGAGCAACGGAACGATCCTTCGCTTCTTTCTCAGCTTTCTCTAGAAATTCCAAAGCTTCTGCATCACCTGGCCACGCAGGGAATCAGCAGAGCCTTGAGGCTTAGGCCAAGGATTGTGGCATGACGCCATCATTGACCGTTCATTGTGCAATGTCAAAAGCTTCGCAGAACCCAAGCAGGCAGATTAAACTTTTAAGAAATTACAGGTGTAGCTTTTCCACTAGTTACAGTAAGCAGTGTCAGTGTCAGTGTCAATGTCATAATAAAAACAACATCGCCCTGTCCTCCTCCTCCTCATCATCATCATCATCATCCTCATCCTCCTCATCCTCAGCATCATCCTCATCCTCATCAGCATGACTTTTTGGTGTGGTGCCACGTTGTGTCCAACCACACCACACCATCCCCCAAAAAAAGAAACAGCTACAGCCGCCATACTTGGAAGTGCAGTTCCAGTGAACTAAGTGCATATAAGCCACGGAAGTTATTTGGTACAGAATGCAACTGACGGGGTGTTCCTACCTCGTTCTCCAGTCCCGTCACGTTTTTTGGGGTCTGACCTCGTTCTCCAATGCCGCACTTGTTTTTGACAAATGCTTTCCGTACGACGCCTCGTTCTCGGGGTGTTCCTACCTCGTTTTACAGCCTAGTTATATATAACTCTTGGTTATGGGGGTTGCTACATATCCCACCTATAATTAGGGGGTCATTTCACCACCCATTTCCACCATTTTCCACCTCTGGCCCCACCTGGTTCCGCCATGCGTCCCATCGCTCGCACCGCAGCCACCCGCACCAACTCATCAGGATCAGTGGCCATCGCTGCCACACCTTGCCAGGATCCCATGGAGGCCACACGGGCCAAGGCGTGGATACCTCACCACGGGATCCGCTGTTGCCGCAAGAAATCTCCAACGAATAGCCATGAAGTAAAACGATGTTCCGCAGATCTTGGGGTTCCGTTTCTTTTATTCAATTTTTTTGGGGGGTGAAAAAACTTCTACGGGTTCTTTGTGGTACCCTAAAAATATAGGGGAGGCATCTCCCAAGCATCTCCACACCTGCAAGGCGAACCAGGGAATGCTCATCTTCCAACGCATCCAGCGCTTCTCTGATGGCTTCCGGTTTCTTGCTGTCGTCCTGGCATCTGACTTACCCGGCCATGGCCTGGAGACTGGCCAGTCAACTAACAGTTTGCGAACTGGAAAATGGGTCATTTATAGATGCTTTAGCTATTAAACATGGTGATTTTCCATAGCAAACTGATAGTTTAATGGAGGGTAGGAGGGTAGTTAGATTTAGATGACTATGATTTCCCCTGATAGTTAGTCTTCCCTCAGCCAGCCAATGTCAATCACCTAACAAATCATCAACAATCGGTATCGGTAGCTCATATTGCCTTTCTGGAATGGTCATTCACAGCATTGACCATTACAAAATTTTACAAGTGGACACATCCCCATATGTGTGTTGGTTAAAAATGGGCAGCCTGCGAAAGTGGTTTTGAACATGGATGGCTGGTTGGTGGTATACCTACCCCTCTGAAAATATGAAAGTCAGTTGGGATTATTATTCCCAAGATATGGAAAAATAAAAACTGTTCCATACCACCAACCAGAACTCAGTCAAACTCTATAAACAGCTACCATGACTGGGAATGCTTTACACAAGACATAAATCCTCCCACATACCAACCGAATTTGAGGCCATAGATACCAACCAGATGGTTAATCACTGCTAATTTCGACATCTCAGCTGCCATCTCCGTCCGCCTTCTCCGCTTCCGCCCCCAGGCGTCTCAGCAAGTCCCGGCGCTGCTCTGCGGCGTCGGGGTGAGAGGCATGGAGCCTCAAAAAACGGCCGTTTTTCATGGGAACATGTCTGTTTTTAATCATGGATGATGATAGATGATACATGATAGATATTATACATGATGTAGGTAGATAGATAGGTAGGTAGACATAGATAGATAGATCGATAGATCGATAGACAGATGGACGGACGGACAGACAGATAGATAGATGTATGGTTTTATATGATTGTCGAATTTGTATACCTTATTAATTCAAGTACCTTCTAAGGAAGTGTTTGGATCCATAGGGTATGGTGAAAACAGGTGTGATAATGTTGTTATGGCTGTAAGTTTATCGGATCATGTACGATATTTTTGATATAATTACACACCATTAATTAACCATTAACCATGGATATATCTACCGAAAACCCTACTGATATTAGTCTAAATCACAGAAAAAAACAAATAAACTTGGCTAACAAACTGGAGTACCACCTCGCATGCAGCTGAGAAAATATGCCCGTTTTACATGGGAACATACATTCATTACATACATTATATATACCTATATATACATGCATACATTACATTACATTACGTTACATTGCATTGCATTGCATTACATGATATTAGATTACATTACACTACATACATACGTACGTACATACGTACGTACATAACATAACATAACATTACATTACATTACAGTACAGTACAGTACAGTACATTACATACATACATACATACATACCCCCCGTTAATCAAGCTAAACATGCCCCATTTTTAGATGTTTCTCCCATTCAAACCTCCATGTCGAGGGATTTTCCATTGCCATGTTTGATTAGCAGAGTGTAGACATACTGTAATTATATTATATTACATATCACTATATATCATTGAATTTATACCTATTATATTATATATATGATTATATATCATATATACATGATATGGATCAGCTGTTTGTGAAAGGAAAAACAGGTACATAGATGGATCTTTCAGTGATTGATCCCACATGTAACATGGACCTGCTCCTACTGGGATTTACCTCCGCGGGGGGTACCCCCAATTGGATGGTTTACAATGGACAATCCTACTAAAATGGATGATTTGGGGGTACCCCTATTTTAGGAAACCTCCATATGGAGATGATCTTGATGTACAAAGTCGGGCGCCACGATTTGAAGCCACCTATCTTGGGGGTGCCGTTTCAGTTCCAGGTGGGTAATATAATCTATAATCATAGTTAGAGAAGTCTAAATATCCCAACTTACAAAAATTCTCACATGCCATAGCCCTACTTCTATCCATCTTTTCAACCCTCAAAGTTTGACCGATCTTTCACCACCCCCAGCCCTACCAGTCCCATCCCCATGGCGTCGCCGTGCCAAGGAACTGCTCCAAGGCACCAGTGCCCTGTGCTGAGACCACTCGGGACAGCTGGGACAGCACCGGCTCAGCTGCATAGCCTCACCAGGCTCGAGGCAAACGTCAGAGTCCTATCTTACTGGATGACAATATACTTGGTGGTTCATCCCACGAATCGTAAGTGGGTTAGTTCACCCCAGTTTTTTCAGTGGATTAACCCTACAAAAATCCCATTTATAACTGGGGTTATAACCCACTTACTAAGTGGGATGAGCCACCAAGTAGGAGATTCACATACATTGTCTGATCATATAGATATATACAGTAATGAATCTATTGTAGGATATGAATCAAATAATGTCAATAGATTCAATATATGTCAATAGATTCATTATGATATCATATGATCTTTTTTGGTATGACAATATAGGAACACCATGATATGACGATATATCCCTGATATGGTATATTGTTGTTATAGACATATATGGGGATACCACATATCATTATAATAGCTATATAATGCAACTATATAATGTGATTTAAATTTGATTTCTCATGATATCAATGATATCCCCAAGTCATTAGAAGTCCTACTGAGATGGTAACGGGGATAGAATCACATTATATGGCTATTCATTGCTATATAGGGATGTAAAGGGGAATACATATTTTTTGTATGGAGATGTGATGGGGATATTCCATCCCTATAGGCATTGGGATATCATTGATGTGATTAGCATATTTTACCATGGAATTTCAGCCCAATATGGCGATGCCATTTTCGTCATGCGCGATTTTTTAGTTTTGGTGACATGCCAAATGGGTTTCTCGCACTTCAAGTGGGAAACTGGGACAAGGTAAGAAGTTCAACAGGCCCTGATGATGTGATACAGTGATAATAGGGCTGGGGTGGGGTGGGAACGTCATGGCCAAAAACTGTTTGCTGCACAGGCTGCGCTATAGCATCGCCCCTGTGAAAGATCCAGTGGCAACTGTTTGCTCAAGCCTATGGAATCATGTGAAAGCCACTGCTTGCTTGACAGATTTAAAAAAAAACACATCACCTGTCCAAGACGGCGCCAAAGCTTGGCCCAAGATACCGGTAGCAAAGAAAAAACATCAAACAAGGCAGCCACAGGAACCGAGAGTTTTTTCGAGGTTTCAACATCGGAACGCAACCAACAGATTTGAGATGCAAAGGTATGCAAAGGTTGTCAATCGTGACTGCATGGACGCTGAAGGAAAAAGACGCATGAGCGTCTGCGCTTCTTGGCTTGGAAAACCCAAATTCTTTCAAAAATTAGGTTTGTGCATGTCCAGCCAAACTTGATAAGCATTCGACAGAATGCAAGAAGCAACCAACAGGAAAAAATCACTGTGAAAGCAACATTCTGGCTAAATCAAACAAAATGGTGTATGTCCACGGCCCCCTGCGGTGTCGATCCCTTGTTTCTGGATGCTCATCCCCCGGTACAAGATCTTGAAATTGTATCGGCATTGATCCGTGAGCCATATGACGAAACTAAAATCCTTTCAACATGACACACACACAATGCTGACACAATCTTATCTATAGATGGCCAGTCGCATTTGTCTCTAATCCTAGTACTAGGCTTGGGATTGGTCGCACGCGCCACGGCCACGCCTCGTCGAAAGACTGCCATGGCGCGGATGCGGCGGAAAGCCATGGTGAAAGCCATGGCCGACAGGCGCCCACAGGCGTCAGGGAAAGCGGCCCCAATGACTAATTTGTCCTTCAGATATTGAAGGATATCTCGAGATGATTGATGATTGTTTATAGGAAAATATATGGTGAAGAACAGGAAGCCAGACCTCATCCACTTCAGGATGCCAGAGAAACTTGAGAAATCGTCAACATCGCTTCTGCATACCTGGTGCAAGTAATTTTGATGGTCCATGGGTCCTACAGGTTGAAATGACATTCCCAGTATTGACGGAATGGCAAAAGCAGTTCAATGAAGCAGGGTCGGCAAAAATTAGAAGCTCTCAGATAACAAACAATCTTCGCAGGGACGTAGGTTTTTTAATGATTTTTTTATCCAATCATCAAGCCCCATCTTGAGGACAGCATGTCGTCACATCTCGTCAAGCCCCATGTAGTCAAGGATGGCTTGTGACACAAAGGCATCACTGGAGTCATATGGATGCGATGCATGTTGTTCATGTCAAGAATTAAGCGTCCATTCATGTATTCATTTATCACATATAGATAAATAAACACACACACAAACAAATAAATGAATAAATTATGTGTATATATATATCATATATGCATAAATACATATTCTGTATATTTCTGTATATTGCATTTGGAAGATTCAGGAAGCACACTTTCAGGGAACCACTCTTAAAGAAACATCTCTAATCAAAAGGTCGAATAGTCAATCCCATGGGCCATGTCAAAAAAAGTTTTCAAGCGTACGAGGGACTCTTGCTGTCAACTGAGAATGTGCAGCTGTTTTGCTCGCAGCATAGGCAGTTCCTGATGACTTCTCGAAAGTCACTCACTAAACCCATGCGTCCTGTCTGGAGTACCTGCGCGGCAAGTTTCTCTTGGCAAGTCATACATCCAAACACAAGCCTGGTTGACTGGATCATTTGTTGCAATCTCAGGATATCTCAAGTGCCTGCGCCCTTTTTTCTTGGAGCTTGCAAAATGGAGCGATTGAGTGGAACATGTCCGATGGATTCAAATGAGAGTTTTGGCAAACCATGAAAATCATTTGCATATGTCTGCATTGGAATTTGGTGTGCATGTGACAGGGAACGGACTACATGTTTGCTTCCATCATGTCACCCTCGCTGGAGTTCCAGAATTGTCTTCCGTATTGTCTCTGTGGCTTTGACAGACTTTGCGCGGAGCAGTTTTTTAAAAAGTTGTGAACGCTTGCGGCTGGTCTAGAGACTCTGTGATGCACAGAATTTGAAAAGCGGGCGTGGGACATGAGACTCTGAGCATCATCCACATGTCCAAGCCCAAGTCGCTGCTACAGAACACCAACGACTCACAACAGATCGTAAAGTTCGTGATTCGAAGAATCGCGTTCAAGTCCGACGATTTCCACTGAGCAGCATTCAAGCGGCAATCTTCTCCTAGCCATGTCCGATGAATTGCTCCGTTTGCCACACTTGCAAGGTCCTGCAAAAAAAAGAGAAAATTATCGAGATGGTTGATTTCCATGTGTCTCTGTGGAGATGTTCCAAATGCGATTCTATCTCCAAGTTCCAGAATTGCTGGAGAGCTGCTTGGCAGATCCCATAGCCGTATCTGCTGGAAAGAATGAATCAACACTTTGGCATCCCCGTTCAGATTGGACCCGAGGGGTTGGGAGCCCCATTTTGTAGCTACAGAACGGCGTCCCCAAGGTGCCCTTCTTACAAGTTGGCAGAACCCAACGTTCACCGAGGAAGGTTTTTGTTACAAAATGGCAGTCCAAGCTGACCCCTAGTTACAAAATGAGTCACCGATTTTGCTCGACTCGCATCCGCTCGCATCCGTTGGCTCGATTTGCCCTTTACAGAATGGTGGGGACTGGGGGTGGCTATACTCGCACTATCCTAGGATCCCTGGGAAGTAACCTGCAACAGCCCGGCCAACCCGAGTCGCGGTTCATTTTTTCCGTTCTTTTGCGTTCATCCGTCTGTTTTGGCGTGACGCTGTCTAGCTAAACATTAAATACAACGTTGGATGTCATAATCAAAAAATATAAATATATCGATATATATATATATATGTATATATATATATATTATCTGACCCCTAGTTACAAAATGAGTCACCGATTTTGCTCGACTCGCATCCGCTCGCATCCATTGGCTCGATTTGCCCTTTACAGAATGGTGGGGACTGGGGGTGGCTATACTCGCACTATCCTAGGATCCCTGGGAAGTAACCTGCAACAGCCCGGCCAACCCGAGTCGCGGTTCATTTTTTCCGTTCTTTTGCGTTCATCCGTCTGTTTTGGCGTGACGCTGTCTGAGTGGCCAAGCTAAACATTAAATACAACGTTGGATGTCATAATCAAAAAATATAAATATATCGATATATATATATATATGTATATGTATATTATATTATATATATATAATATTTTATATATATATATATATATCATATATATATATATTTAAATAGATGTGACTCATCTCGAGCATTCATGACCACTCAGACGCATCAGACTTTTCAAGGCCTCTCCCAAGCCCTGCACCCAAGGCTATGAAAATTATTCTGTGATTTTTTGATTCCATCCAGTTTGTAGGGGCTATAGTTGAGTATTATCCATTTACGCTTTGAATCCATCCAATTTGTAGTGGTTATTGATTAGCCCTCCAGACTCCGACAGAATGGTCGGGACTGGAGGGTAACAAACTCGCACTTCCAATGCAAAATTCCGGTACCAGGGGGGGTCCACTTACAAGATGGCAGAACCCAGGGTCAAAATTTTGCACAAAATGGTAGCCAAAAACCATTCTGTAATGGCCCTGAGGCCTCAGATTTAGTAACAAAAATTTCAACGGGTATACTTTTGCTGTCTACTAGTCTTTTGCTTTGTTTTTCGGAGGCACACTTTCGATTGATTTCCTGAGGCGCGGATCTTTCGATCCATCTTGGTCAGTTCTCCTTATACTTCTTCCTCTGTTGTTTGGTCAGCTTCGGGCAGCCTGGGCGGCTCATGGCCGGAATTGACAAAGAGGTGCAAATGGAACAATCGATCTGCAAAGCGCTGAGTCTTAAGCAACGTTTCCCGAAAGACTTCCGCGCCAGCCGGTCCATGTTGAGCGCGAACATACTCGAGTAGCTGCAGCAATGGTGATGTGGACGGCATCAGGGGGAAGTTACGCACTTCTAAGCATGTTTCCACGAACAAGTCCTGAGCTGATACAGTCGCCTGCCCCAATTTCAACCTTTGCTCTGCCAAAAGGCACAAATAGAATTCCACATCCAACCCTCTCAGGTCTGGAAATGCGAATATGGCCACCCGAGCTGCTCGCTGAACTTCTGGGTGATTTCGGTGCAGATGGCCTTCTTTGTCCGTAACATTTTTGTAAACTCTGCCTTGGGCGCAAGTCTTTGGATCCATTTTGGTATCTCCTCCCACTTCTCCCATTTGGTTGTCCAACTTTTTTAATTGGACCAATGGCACTACATCTGTTGTTTGGTCAGGTTCATGGCCGGAATTGACAAAGAGGTGCAAATGGAACAATCGATCTGCAAAGCGCTGAGTCTTAAGCAACGTTTCCCGAAAGACTTCCTCGCCAGCCGGTCCATGTTGAGCGCGAACATACTCGAGTAGCTGCAGCAATGGTGATGTGGACGGCATCAGGGGGAAGTTACGCACTTCTAAGCATGTTTCCACGAACAAGTCCTGAGCTGATACAGTCGCCTGCCCCAATTTCAACCTTTGCTCTGCCAAAAGGCACAAATAGAATTCCACATCCAACCCTCTCAGGTCTGGAAATGCGAATATGGCCACCCGAGCTGCTCGCTGAACTTCTGGGTGATTTCGGTGCAGATGGCCTTCTTTGTGCATGGGTTTGGCGAATTTGACTTGTGGGAGAACAGAGTCATGAAAGGAAACATCCAGAAAGTGACGTCTCAAAACTTTCCAGAATGAAGATAAATCGAATTCTGCGAAAAATTGCAATCTTTGCATGTGGACTGCTTGTCGCCCTTTGGTTGCCCGGGCAGATTCACTGCGAATGTCGACTGGTGGGCGCTCTCTCCTCACCCATCTTGCCATGCGTGATCCAAATTCATGCAACCGGTTTGGCTGCGCCATATATCCAATAATCACAATTGCTGCCAGAATTGCCATATATCGAGGGACGTATTGTACGTCATCCCCGGGTGGCTTGGAAGGCTTGTTTAGTTCAGTGATCAAGCCCTCTGTAAGTTGCTGAGTTTTTCGCAACCCTTCCCGCAAGTCTTTCTCAGCAGCTGGTCCATGTTGAGCACGAACATTCTTGAGTAGATGCTGCAAGGGCGATGTGGAAGGAATCAGGGGGAAGTTACGGACTTCTAAGCATGTTTCCAAGAACAAGTCCTGAGCTGACTCAGTCGTGTGCCCCAATGTCAACCTTTGCTCCGCCAAACGGCACACAAGGTATTCCACATCCAACCCTTTCAGGTCTGGAAATGCGAATTTGGCCACCCGAGCTGCTCGCTGAACTTCTGGGTGACATTTATACAATTGTTTGAGTTGTTCGATAAAATTAGAATCATAGAGGGAAGCGACCCCAAAGCGTTCTTGAATTGCTACGTCTACCTTGAGCCCATGAGAAAGGAACTTTGCAGCTTTTCCAACTTCGCTTGAGTCGCTGAGAGGGACGAAATCTTCTTCTTTTGTGAGCCGGTGACAGATCCAAGAATTCCCGCTCGGAACAAGAGGAATTCGTATGGATTGCTATGTCGACGTCAGAACCGTACTCATTGTGCACCTCGCGCAAGACTGAGCCATGCAAGCCAACGGTGCAATTTGGCCATATCTGCTTTGCGTGCTTTTCAATCAAAGGGAGAATGACTTTGATTCGGCTTTCCCAGTCATCTGGCCTCAGGCTCTTTGCAAATTTATTGAACCGTTCGTTTCGAAGCATCACATCTTTCAGCCGTTTTACTCGCTCAGCTTCCCCCGGAACATTGTCTTTCTTTCCTCGACAGTCCAGTGGAAGGATTTCTTGGCAATTCAACTTTGTTCTACCCTGACCCTGGGATGAGGATCCACTCCCAGAGAAGTAGAAATTGCCCAGACACAATGTGGTGGCAGCCAAACAAGGAAACATTGAGATGTTACCTCCTCCACTCATCACATAGTGCGTCTTCAAATTGTGTCTAGCGTGCCTCATTCTCAAGCCCGGCCAAGTATGCAGAAAAGCCCTGCCAACAATCAAACATGGCTGGGCCTGCACATAAGTTTGCAGACTGGAAGCAACGAGTGCAAAGTTTCTGGTGCCATGAGGGCTGAAGTCTACAAATTTGCTCAAGATGGGCTCACTTGCTATGACAATTGTACTGGAGCTAGAAAATTGTGCTGCAACCACATGGAAGGCGAAGAACTATATGCCCTGTCCTTTTCCATGTGTTAAACACTTCAGGCTTTTGTAAGATGGCTGCGATCAACTCAGGGTTTTTGTCGTTGTCGGGATGGTGCATGTCCAAACCGCCATCAGTCACCCACCTTCAGTGCCAAGTTTCTGCTTGGCTCGGCCTGGCCAACGGCACGGCAAAGCTAGGAAATGGCTTGATATTGCGACCACACATGGCTACAAAGCCTAAGAGCTGGCTAGGAATTGGCAGGAAATGGTACAGTGTACTCTTGTCTCCAAATCTCAAACTGTCCACCTGAAGTAAAACATCACAGCATCACGTGTTACAGATGTCGGATTCCAACAACACGCGATCCAACTTCCTACCTGATTTCCATCATATATATATATATATTAGGGTTTCAAATGGCATCCCCTTACCCTCAGTGCCTCCAGGATCACCTGGCGTGTCATCTCAATCATCAAAAATGGGAACTCCATGGAACTCCGCTGTCATATTTTATTAGCTCTCTTCCAGCCTTTGAAATGAAAACAACCGTGACATCCAAGAAAGCTACAGACATGGATCATGCCGACGGCAAGACTTTTATAAGATGTTTAGTTGTCTTGATCGACGCATCAACCATTGCCAACTGCTATAAGGCATTCTCCGGGTTGCGGGTCACCTTCAGACTTGAAGCGCCGAGCTTTAAAATTTACGATATTTCAATACAGATCCTGCCACCATCCATTGTTCCAACGTCAATTTTGGGACTGGCGGACTCTTCGCTTTCCCCAAGCTCCGCGAGAATCTCCTCACCAAGGCTCGGTGCAAATGATCTTCAGATGCCAAATTTCCCTACCGTTGTTTCCACATCAACTGCCGACCTTGCTAAAATCCACAAGCTAAGGGGCTGCACGGTCCATTATGAAGTTGCAAGACTTTAGACACATCATGGCTCTGTCCTTCTCTTCCGCTTCCAGGTTCTCTTCCTTCACCTGCCAACACTGGGCGCGACTTCCGTAAAGAATCGAGGAAAAATAAATCAGGATTAACTTGGAAAATCCAAGTTGAAGTGATGTGATCTGACCTGGGAGCAGTCCTGTTGGATCCTCTGGTAGATCAATTCAAGAACATAGGATAATCATTTGCGAATAGGAGAATGACGTGGATGGTTGTGGGGATAATTATGGGGATGAATCTGGGGACGATGGGATTTAAACCAACCACTTTCAGCTAGCATGCCTGACAATGGACAAGCTTCACATGAGTGGATGCAGTATGTTAGCAAGATGTGGGCAACAGTCAATCATTGAGGCCAGGAGAACCACATGTTGATCATGTTCAGTACAGTAGTGATGTCAACTCTGGATTCAAATCTGACTCTACAATTGGGGGGTCTATCCCTGAAATAGTGTTCCAAATTACTGTTCAAATTGGCAACCGCCCACCCTTTTCAGAAACTGAAGGCTTTCGCAAAATCCTAGGTTTTTGCATTAGAGATGATGTCAAAAACTTATCACATAATTTAAATCAACATGAATATGTTTCGTAATAAATGCCACTAATCCCGTATTCTCCCATAAAAACCATATGGAGGTTTCCTAAAATGGTGGTCCATTTATAGATGGAATTTTCCATGAAATAAACCATCCAGCTATTGGGGTACCGAGTCCGGTGGAGATACAGTAAACATATCCTGTGTATGTATATATATATATATAATTAATATATAAATATATGTATTATATATATATATATTATATGAATATTAGATATATGTATTATGTATTATATTAATATATATATATAATTAATATATATATATGTATGTATGTATATATGTATTAGATTAATACATCTATATATATATATATGTGTGTGTATTCTATATATATATATATATTATATATATATATTATATATATATTATATATATATTGTATATATTATATTAATATGTATGTATATATATATGTTGTCATCCTGAAGTAGGACTGATTATCTCATTTGAGTCATTTGTAAACAAAACTACCAAACACATACGGTATATTAAAGCTTCATCCTGATTTTGTTCAAAAACCTTCACTAAAATGAGAAGAGGATTGACACATCCTCTGCTCAATTTGCCCCTCGATTTGCCGCTATTTTAGCATTGGATCATTTTTTGTTTTTTTCTGCATCTTGTCAGGGGTTGTTACATATTGCATACATGAATATGATATGTATATGGTGATCTGATACATTCTCATACCCAGAATGTAGCTCATGATTTCTGCTACAAGGCTACAAGGCTTTTTGCAAGAAAAGGAAAGGAACACATGTCACATGTTCGACTGGGCCTGAGAAAAGACCAAAACTTCCTCAGCTGAAAACACCACCATATAATCATATAGAATCAAATAATATTAAATTAAATATGTGCAATAGTGCAATGGTAGATGGTATTTCTGGTTTTTGGTCATGTGTCATCCATAAGAGCTATCCGAATCCAATGGCTATACAAATCCCTATGAATTGGCGGAATGACCATTACCCTTTGTGGGAAAACAAGGTCAAAACATTGCCCATATGTTAAATTATCATGAAAATTGGAAGTCCTTGTCTTCTCTTGGCAAAATGCTGGGTTATCATTCATCACATAGTGAATCATACTGATATGGACCACATGGATGTGTTGTACATTCAGGGATCAATTAAATTGGATGCAGCACCGATTCTGCCCTGCCTGCACTTTCACCTTTTGGGAAATCAACGCCTGCAAGGCGAAAATTCATCCAGAATTCGTTCTCGCGAAAGCTCAAACTGCAAAGCTGTTGAAAAGCATTTTGAAACGCATGTCTTCAACTTGTTCCCCCATTTTTTCCACCATTCCTTCCACGAAAGTTCCCGTCTCCTCACCTGATGTCCAGCCATCCCAGCTGTCCATGTGGGTACCTTCCATCCTCTCATGGCCGCGCTCAGCGCGGGCAGGCGCTCGTTAAAGCGGGCACCCACAAGACCTGGTGCCATGGTGGACCGTGTGGCAAGGGCCGGGACCTTTATTCGGAGCAGTTTGGGTTTGCTGTTGGAAAAAGGCGTTGATATGTGAGATGTTTGTTTTATATGGATTTATGGTGGTTGATGTATGTTGATGTCCTGTTGGTATCTATATAAAGTGGTTGACATGGAAAAGGATTTGTGAAAACATGGGATGGGTTCAATTTGCAAGTGCAGCTGGCAAGTAGCCCTTTTGAGACTTGGCCGCGTTCATCTTCGGCCCATGGCCACTTCCTAAAACAGAGCCCACCAACGAACAAGGCCCAGCCTATGCGTCTCAACTGCTCCAGTGAGCGCTTCTTCTTCACAGCTTCAGGGGCCAGGGACGTGTCCTGGATAAAGTCCCCCCAACACCTCGTTGCAGCCAGGTGCCATCAGACTGCCACAGCTCGATGCTTGTTTCAACATGTCATCTGGGTAAATTATAATATTCCACTAACCTGAAATAAGGCCATTTTGGGATGATTCCTCTTACTAACCATGATTCCAGTGAGGGAGAACAGTGAGGTCGTGATTAAATTTACCCAGATGTCATGGAAAACGTCATACCCACTTTCTGTTGATACAAGAAACTTCGGCAGCTCAGAGTTCTGGAGCTAAGTCAGCTAAGTCTGAATCATGTCCAATCATGTCTGGATACAAGGATTGGCCCACGCAGCTGTTCCTAGACTTGAGTTTTGCAGCATTTGGATTAGCAGCTCGGTGAAAACATGGATCTTACTCTATCTCGTACATTTGGACATCGTAGCAATAGGAAATACCCAGTTTATAAAGTTCATCATCTACAACTGGGCTATGCTCGATAGCCATGAAGGATTTCCAAAGGGTATCATGTGTAGCTGCTGAAAGCTATAAACATATTCTAAAAAATCCCATTCATTCCCCATTCATTCGTTGGTTAAATCACCATTTTCCCCTGCTTTCCCCATGGTGTTTCTATCTTTCATCAGGCTGCAACCATGGCGCTGTCCCTCAGTTCCCGCGGAAAAAAGCACCGTGGCTTTCCCCCGAAGCTGCTCGCTGCCAACGTGAATCTTGGCATGGGACACCTGGGAATCACTGGAGGTTAAAAAAAAACCAACGAGGAATATCTGCAGGAGCGCTATGGGAATTTCTGAAAATGGTGTCTGACTGTAAAATTCTGTATACCTCCCAATTTATTGTGATTTTCTCGAGGGAGAATGATGAGAATCCAGATGAAAAAAACGGGGTTCCCTATTTTCAGACAAACCCATGAGACCAAAAAAAATTGGTGCCAAAACCCATGGTTTTCCTGCATGTTTTTTCCTTTAAACATCCTGAAAAACTAATCCGTTGAGAGGAACCAGATGCCCCTGGCACGCCAAATTCCACTTTTCAACTGACTTGTTATGGAGAATCAAAAACAAACCGGAGTATGGATCTTGAATGAAAGATCATGAAACCATACAGAAACCTAAATGTCGACTGAAATGATTTTCAGGAGTGATCTGAACATATTTTTAGCGATTCAATCATTGCAGTGAACATCGGAGGGTCAGGACCGAATCCCATGTTGGAAACATGTCGAAACCGGGTGGGTATTTTTTAATACGAAAAAAACCCGACTTCCAACGAGTGGATTCTCTGATCATTATCTTCCCTGGTTCTTTTCCAAACATCTTTGGGAGAGTTGTCAATCCCACATACCTTGGATCATGGTGATCCTGCCCGCCACGCACCTGGAAAAGTTTCATGGCCTCGCAATAGCTGACTTTGCTGGCTTGATGGTTGATGGAACTTTAGATGTCGATCAACTAGAATCAACCATCGACTAGCATCATTTTGATCACTATCATAATAGAATGGTTGGTCCCGTGAAAGATGAAAAATAATCCAGCTTTAACTATCATCAATTCAAACATCCAATTTCATGAGAATATTCAGACCTATCATATGACAAACTTCTCCTTCTTCTTCTTCTTGCGTGTCATAGGTATGGTTTGTGAAACTGACATGGAAAAAAACGGGTGCCATACATTCTCAAGTATCATCATAAAATTCATGGACGTTCGGATTTCTCTGAACATAGGGTACCCCTGGCGAATCACTATTTTCCTTCCTAACACTGTTCTCTTTGAGGGTATGCCCATGTATGCCCCATTTTCAGACAGATCCATTCATCATTTTGAGCTGGTATGAGCTGGTTGGGACTATAAAAGTATATTAAAGCATATTAAAGTACTAAAGTATCTACCCTCTGGTAAACTAACACCATTGTTAATGGGAAAATCCACTATTTCTATGGCAATTTTCAATAGCTACGTTAGTCATTACCAGAGGGTAACCAGTCGGTTGACCCAGCATTTGAACAGTCGGATTTCTGCCGGAGCCTTCGCACTGCGGGTAGCCACCTTTTTGGAGAGTTTCAGTTGCGCCCGGGAATCCACCGTGGTTAAAACGGGAGGAATCCATGGGGGTTAAATGGAGGTAATGGGATTGAATGGTTTAATGGAGATTTTATGGTGATAAATGGGGATTTTATAGTGGTTTACTGTGATTTTATAGTGATTCAATGGGATATTAATGGGATATACCCTCTGGTAAACTGACATAACTATGGAAAATCACCATTTGTGATCTAGCCTCTGGTTATGACTAACGCTGCGAACTGGAAAGACACCATTTGTGTAAGGGAATTCCTCTATGAACGGGGCCATGTTCGATAGCTATGTTTAATTACCATATCGTATTGACCTATTGGGAAATAAAATTATAGAAAGCACGAATCAAACTTTGTGGGAATGAATGGAAAGAATTGATATTAATGATTATATATATATATACCCTGACTTTCCAAACACCTTTGAAACAAAGGGGGTTAGTAGAACCCCCTTTGTTTGTTATGAAGCTGTGCTATTCTGGCAAGTGGTTCATTATGTTGTGTGCTCAGTTTTTTTGCTTCGTTCGAGTGAATGCCATTATTCAGACTGGGAGAGCTGAAGATGTTCAAAGGGCAAAGCAAACAGATTTTCTCAAGACTGGCGAGGCAAATCCACTTTCTTTTTCACGAGCGGATCAAGAGCGGATGTCCAAAAGTAAGAAAGACAGCGGCAAAGACTTCAGAAACCTTCATTTTATATTTGAACAGCAACCTAAATCATTCTCAAACCATGAGTAATCCATTGCAACAAAATCCACCCACCTATGAAAATGTCATTACTTCCAGACACAAACCAGTAGACATCATCAATTTATTCTATTGGGGATTTGGGATGGTCGGAACGAAATTTCAATACGTTCTAGTTTGAAGTACTGAATAGTTTGAAGACTTACATCCTCTAGACAAGTTAATTATTGAGTTTAACACATTTGGACCTTGCAATGTTGCAAAATACGTTGCGTTGCACTGTGCGCTAGATTCCATCACAGCATGCAAGCACCACACGCGAATATGTTCCTGTACTTGCAATGAATTTCCTTCATTTTAGCGCTTGCTCTGTTTTTTTTTCAGGGTCGCGGTAGTGCGCTGAGACAAGAGTTGAGACTTGCGAGCTGTTTACCAATGACACCGTACTCCAAGCAGCAATATTTGGCCTATTTCATGTGAATGTACCGATTCTAAGTTTCATGTGGTCTGTCAGAAATTGCCATAAATGGGGTGTCACAAACAAACTTGGCCAACCATATCCATATACAAGGTCAGCCAATCATGTGTATTTTTTTTGAATTTATCCTTGCCTCTCTCACTCTTTTTCTAAGTCATGTTTCAAACAGTATAAACAGTGGCAGGAAGAGCAAAACAAACAATTCAGAGCATCAGGCAAATCACTTGTCTATTCCCGAAAGCTTGCTTTTCATTCCAGCACCCGGTCAATAAGTGAAACGATGCAATGCGGTATAGCTTGGCTAGTTCAGAGACGATGTGGTCCCTTTTGTCAGCAAATAGCATCTCTCGTACTTATATTGCACAAAGCCTGATACACTAAGTACCTACGGCAAGCGTTTGTCACATAATTTCAGCTGGTCCAGGAGTCTGGCAGCCCTACCATTTGATTGGTCTGACAGTATTCCCTGGTTACGGTTGTGCTTTCTTCTTTGCTATTCTTGCTGGTAGACGCAGGGGATTGATTCAGAAGTGAGCCGAAGGTATAGAAAGACTGCAAGCATTATGTAGACATGGGACCAGCTTGCATTATAACACACATAGATACACTCCAATGTGGTTTCAATTGTCCATTGTACAGACATCCCTCGAAAAACAAAGCTATGAATATGTACGTACACCCTTTGGCTTCTACACTCGCTCTCCTATTTCTACTCGAATTGGTTCTTTAGGTATGTATCCGGCCATGAATTTGCTAAACTCTTTCATCAGCCACAAATTCTTGGCACAGAACGCAGAAATTGTGGAATTGAAGTCGCAATTGTTTTAAAAAAACATGCCCTTTTTGGGTACCTGTCGTTCACGGCATTTAATGGGGGTTCACGCCAAAAAAAGGGGTTTCACGCCAGTTTCACGCTAGTTTCACGATGTTTCACGCTGTTGGCTTTTTAGGTGTGCACAATGTTTATTCAAAGGCCTCGTCTTATTGCTGGACAAGATTTGCAAGAAAATGCCCAGTAATTATTGCATAAATTGTTGCTTTAGAATTCATGTATAGCAGTTGGTCACCGGGTTATTTTGCAACTCCATTGGCATATGCCGTTTGTTTCTGTCATATTCCTTGCTGATTGAACATCTATCATTTTTTTCCCAGGAAAACTGTTTGCAACTGCCAAGCAACAAGCCTTTGAGAAGAGACGAATAAAATAACGCATCCCAAACGAATATTTGCAGGTTAGGTTCGGCTTTAGTAAGTTCATCTCGCAGAGGCACACTAGCTGCAAGTAAACGGACAAATGGGTACAAACAACAACCTAGAGAAAGAAGCAAGCTCACCTAGGACATGACCTAGTTTGCGCAGAAGAACTTCAATACCGGAACTTACTCTTGCGAGCTGAGGTATCATGATAGCATGGCCCTTAGAATGCAACAACACACTGCGAACCACACACATTGAGAGCAAAGAGATTCCACCATGACATGTGATTTAATATATGATATTGTTTGATATTTTGTTTTTTTGTTTGATATTGTTTGCTTATATATATATATATCAGTAAATTGATCGAAAAATCAAAGTGGGTGGAAAAGCAAGGGTAGGCCTGCAAACCTCAAAAAACACTGTGCAAATTGCTTGAAAGAAAACAACCATTGTCACAACACCTGCAAATCAACTCAGTAGAACCAAGTTCAATCATGTTCAATCTATTGAGCCTATTGCATCCTAATCCCAAATCACTGAACAACAATGTAGACGATCTGCAGTTTTGAAACTGCAGCATCAGTGAAGGCTTATTTGTATATTTGACTGGGCGTTGGCTCAGGATATCTCATGATGTCAAAAACAACAAGTTTGGAGTCATGTTGGCTTCGTGAGTCCATGGATTGCAAGAATTAGCAAAATCGCTGTGAAATTTGATGGTCACACCACACAACTTCCGTGCAAAAGAAAAAGGTTGCCCTGGGCCACCAGATGCCCCACCACATACGGAGACAAAAACCGCCCCATTGCCACAAAAAAAAAGTAAACAGGGTTGTTGGATGATTTCTTATATGCTTCTGACCCTTTTCGTGTTTGTGCTGGTAGGCCCAATGACTCTCACAACAATTTCCGCCATACTGGTTGTTTGTGGGAGACAAATTGTCACCAATAGCGCGTTCCTTTTTTGAAGTTTAGTTGAAGCCACTGCGTGACAGGTTAAATAGGACTTTGTCGTCACGAAACTGATTTTGAATCATTAGGACAAAAACATAATTTTTCAAGGGGCTTTTGGACCTCCATGACGCGAAGTTTCCAAAAGGTTCTGTGTGGACATGGCTGTCAGAAAACATCAGAAAAGTTTGATTCACAAAATGCTGCCCTTGGATCCCCCAAAACTGGATCGATACTTTCCATGTTGACTACATCTGACTTTGTGTGCTCCTAGAGGTGTGCACGTTCTTGAACACTTCCAGGGCCAATGATCAAACGATCAAGTGCAAACAAAGGGGGTTCACGCCAAAGAAAGGTCGCCTCCGAACCCCCTTTCTTTAAAAGGTCGAGGACTCCCAGGGTATATATACTAATGATATATATTTATATTGATGATATATTTTCATATTAATGATATATATATATATATATTATATTGATGATATATATATATATACATAAGATAGATAAGAAAGTCTTATAAAAGTTTACGTTGCTAGCTTCTCTTACCGGCACCATTCTACTTCTTCGGACGCCGAGGAAGGATTGGTACCGGATGGACTTCTTCGGAGCTCCGGGACTTTGCAAGCCATTGATGGTGTATATTAAAAGCCATACAGTGGGCTACAAAGACCATTGATGGTGGGATATTTCTTTTGGGGGTTGTAGTACCTAATTTTCTTGGACATTATGATGGATTATAGTTATAAAAAATGGGATCTTTTTTTGTGATTCAATGGGATATTAATGGGATATACCCGGCCTGGTAATGACTAAGAGTTTGCGAACTGGAAAATGGACCATGGAAATAGTTGATTTACCTAATAAAAATTGTGGATCTTTCCATAGTTTTTGTTAACGTTTACCAGAGGGTACTTAATAATAAACATACAGTAACTGTTGAGTACAGTACCCCATGGCATGTCCATAATGTCATGGAGCTGATATCCTTAGTTCGTTACGTTCGTTTGACAGAAAGCCCCAAAACGATTCAGTGGGCTTATGATGATCCAAAACAGAAGAGTATCATGTCCCAGCTATGATATTTAAAAAAAAAAACAACAACAACAACAACAACTGGGCTTATTCCGCCTTGCCGGGAAACAGCAACTCCGTCAGCGTTCCTTGCTCGGCAGCCTCAGCCAGGCAAAACTCACCTTTTTTTTGGACATCCCGAACTGCAAACTGCAAACAGCATTACCTTTAAGTAACTATATATACACATACTGTACTAACCCCCAAAGAAGATAGGAAAAAGCACAATTATCTCTACTTTAGTAGGATTTCACAGATCTGTCGTTCAGGGGGTTGCTATATATATATATACATATATATTTATTTATACTTTACATGTCCGCACCGGAAAGTGACACACTCCAACTCGCAAAAGGGCGAGTTCGCTGCAAAGTTACCCCATCCATGCTTTCTGAACAAAGAACATGAAGAAAACATCACAAGACATCCATCACCTGGTTCATCCTGGTTCTATGTAACTAATATTAAATAATCATAAACACATATAATGTGGATAGAGGTATAGAGATTTCCTAAAATGGGGGTACCCCCAGTTCTCATCCAACTTTTATTTTCGGATTTTCCATGAAATAAACCATCCAGCTATTGGGGTACCACCATGACTATGGAAACCCCCAGCCGCGCACCTCGAAACTCATGGCCTCATCTTCACTGCTGGAGCTCCGCCAGGCATTCATTAGTTCTTCACCTCAAGTCGCTATGACAAGACGTGATATGCTTAAGGGAAAAAAGCTATGTTACCTCATAAGAATGATTAAAATCGAATATTGAATTTAATCTTTACTACATCCGAATTCCAACCTTGTTCATTTGTCAACCTTCACAGACATTTTGTGATTTTATATGACAAAACTTGTTTTTTGTTCGATCAGCAGTGGAAAAACCTCAGCGTCAAGACCTGAAAAAAAAACTGAACTTTGTAGATGACTTGGGTGCATGCAACGCAACAATATAACAATATCTGTCACCTTCCAGAGACACTTATCCCAAGCATTTTTTTTATCGGGATGGGTATAGATATGTGCCATGGTCGAGCTACATGGTGTATGGTTTATATATGGCTTATAGTCATCTATCCCACAATTGGAATCCTCGCAATGGGTGTAAAAGTCGCTGTTAATCCATGTTTTGACTGTCGCACATATGTAGCAACCTTTTCGCCTTGCTAGAAAGATCTTGATCTCTTACGTTATAAGTCGTCCGAAGAAAGCTTACGACAAAGGTAGCAATGCAGCGAAGTGGCCATGTCCATTGGCTTGGATGAAGAAGATCTTGTCACCTGACACACCCAAGGGGATCCATTGGGAAAAAAACTTAAAAAAACATATTTAAAAAAAAAAACATGTACATCTCTAGGTGATTCTAGGTGATTGAGTAGAGATATACCACTGAGATCGGAATTGCTACAGAATCTAGGATCATATAGCTGATATAGATCCACTGAATACGATACCTGGTTTCAACATGTTTTTTTTGCACAGGGATGAAACGCACAGACTTTCACTGCGAAAAAACATTGCGACCCAGTCACTGACCATGCCACTTCTTCTGGCGTCCCATTGGAAAATGCCACCTGGACCCGGTCACCGGCCCGTGGACACAGGATACGACCCGGGGTCATAGATTGGCCTTAGTTTAAACTTACCATCTGGTTATGACTAACAGTTTGCCATGGAAAATCACCATTTTATATCTAGGTAAACCATCATTTCTATGGGCCATTTTCCATGGCTACGTTAAATAACCAGAGGATCAACTATCTTAAGCTAACATCGACAAGCTCTGCAACCCTTCGAAGCAATGGGAATCTGTAATTTTCCGGACAGCAGGCAAACATTCGCAAAAGCAGTGGATACAGAAATCATTTGACACAGACCATGTGTCATAATATGTCAGAATCCTTAGAAAAAGATATATCAATGAATATCAATTGTCCAGGCTACGCACAATCCATCCAGCGTGTTTCAACGGTACACACCTTGAACAACCTCCGAACCCATTTTCAAGACATCGGACCTACGAACCTGTGCGCAGGTTCATTGGCTGATCTTTGAAGAGGTCATCCAAATATCGGGACAACGAAACTTGATGATTCTGAACGAATGCAGTGGAATCCTCAGCCGAGGCTTTCGCAAAGGAAGAAAACGATGGGAACAGCGGAGCGGCTTGTGTGTGTAAATTGAGTGTGGCACCTGCTGTCGATAAAACCTGGGGATTAGCAATGATAGATCTCGAAGTTGTTGGAATTTTGAAGAGTTTTATTCGGAGTTTTTATTTGGAGTTCTTAGATTCATTGTTTCTTGGGCACCCAAAAGAAAGATGTTATTTTGTCACTTCATACCCCATTCTGACTGTGATGATGTAAAATGAACATGACGATTTTGCTGTTTACCACATTCTGTACTTTGCATAGATATAATTATAGCAGATTCATATAGAATTCTAGCCTAAAATCTCCGAGATAAAATAAAGAACTAATATATAGATATCAATAGATATCATAATTGTATGTCGTGACTGCTCTCCACAGACATTGCAGAGATCCTCTCAGTTACCAAGTTTCCATGTAAAGCATCCAGCCGCAGGCGGCGTTTTTGGACCGCAAGCGTTCCTGTAGCCATGGCACCCGGTACCAACTCTCGGCCACGTGGCCTCAAAGCCACTTCTGATGGGTAAAGATAATGTGCTGGGCTGGTGATCATTGGGGGAGACTTAGATTCTAGTAGCAGAGCATCATAGATGGTCACGAAAAATCGACCCCGCCAATTTTTGGGACTACTCTTTCTTAATCAGAGGTTGACATTCATGTGATTTACGGGAGTATAATGGGGATATACATATATATATATATAGTATTATATAGTGGGAGATAGTGGAGGTATAACCAACACATGGATGCAAATACTGAATCTGAATTTGTTCATAATTGAGCAGTTTTTTGTTGATTTGGGAATATTGTGGTGGAATTCCCCCTATCAACATCTTATTAACCATTGACGCTTTGCAGTCATGGCGAGGGTGCTATATACAATTCACCAAGACTGAAGCGATGACGTGGGAAGTTCACCCTCCTTGTTTTGTTCCACCTTTCCGATGAGAGTGTATCAGTAGGGTATGGTATACATATTACAATAAACAAATATAAACAATGGCAGGTCGGTCATGCAGTTTGTACATCCCATACATCAATGAAAAAAGTGTAGTCAAGCAGAAATGGTATCAATATCATTCAATATGTGGGGATCAATAGACAACTCTCAACAGAAAGGAAGGCAAGTTCAAGGGCAAAAAAAAAAACTTCTCCAGCATCAAGTACCTGCACAATCTCTCACACTGTGCCAAGTGGCTGGAAAGCATCGCTTCCGGTTTCGCCAGTGTGAAGCGATAGCCCCACTTGTCAGCATAGGCCTGTGCGCATCGGAAAAACACGGCCAGAGGTTGCAGACTGTCGCTGTTGGGGCAAGATTTTTGCTACGAAACTCATTTCACAGCAAGGTTCACAACTGACCATGACCACCGGATTGGGGTAACAATGGGTAACATATGTATCATTATGAGTCAAAACGACCCACAAAGAAGGTCGGTCAATCACTTTTGACTCATGAACCATCATGAACCATCATGAACCATCATGAGTCATCCAAATTCAGTTCCTTGACAAACAACTGCTACCCCAAGCACCTTGTTGATCATTGCGTTCATGGACCAAAACGACTTCTGATTGAAACTGGTGTCCATGGGTCGTTTTTCCTCAGCGATAAGGGCAAACCCTGGGACTACTACGGATGGCCCATTTGCAGACGATTTCGCTATTAAAAAACGGTGATTTTATTCCGATATTCATTGATTTTCTACAGCTATCTTTATCAGATTGTAACTAAATAATACTAATTTCTATAATAGATCAATCTGATACTCTAATACTAATATGTTCTTATACTTATAGACAATACTCCCTGTACCAACAATTCATGGTTCCAAATCTCTCGACTCAAGTGGGATTCAAGTCCCACCATGCGCCAACATCTTCAGATTGTGGGATTGGACAAATTACCCTCTGGTAAACATACAGAAAACTATGGAAAAATCCACCATTTTTAATGGGTAAATTCACTATTTCTATGGTTATGTTCAATCGTTTTTTGTATGTTTACCAGAGGGTAAGAGATACAGTATCCTCTAGCAATCAAGAGAATCAATGAACATCATGGTTTACTAATGAATAAAGGTGAAGATCCACAACTATTGAAAATATTGGAGAAATAGTTATGGATTTTTTCCACAGATTTTCCATAACTATTGAAACTATTACTCAATAGAAAAGTTTCCCATATATTGCGATGTTCCTATTGGCCATCGCTAGGCCGGAGTTCCCAGCTCCCCATGGAGCTGAATCGAAACGTCCCAGCATCCATCATCAGAATCTCAAAGTTGCAACCAGCAAAGCGGTCACCTGTAGCTGACTTGAATTGACATAACAATGACATGATATAACTATAGCCGAAGGAAGTCTAGAAGTCAAACTTCCGACAATATGGACAGATGAAAAAGCAGAGGTGGGAAGAGCCAGAGAAGAGTCAGAGAAGAGAAGAGAAGAGAAGGAGAAGGAGAAGGAGAAGCAGAAGGAGAAGGAGAAGAAGAAGAAAGAAGAGAAAGAGAAGAGAAAGAGAAGAGAAAGAGAAGAGAAAGAGAAGAGAAAGAGAAGAGAAAGAGAAGAGAAGAGAAAGAGAAGAGAAAGAGAAGAGAAAGAGAAGCGAAAGAGACGAGAAAGAGAAGAGAAAGAGAAGAGAAAGAGAAGAGAAAGAGAAGAGAAAGAGAAGAGAAGAGAAAGAGAAAGAGAAGAGAAAGAGAAGAGAAAGAGAACGAGAAAGAGAAGAGAAAACGAAGAGAAAGAGTCAGAAGAAAGAGTCAGAAGAAAGAACATGCAGGTGCGCACAAGATAGACAAGTCGCGATTCACTTTGTTTTTCAAATCATTTGTGGTTCTCGAGGGTCGAAAAGTAGGCTCGCTAAAGCGGCGGGTGCGGAGCCATCTGGCCAGATGAGAGATGAAAAATTGCACGCCGTTGTGGCACGAAGCACGTTTGGAAGTAATAATGTGCAAAACACGTCAGCTTCGGACCACTTTTGGAAGTTGCGATGTCGGAAAAGCGCACGCCATTGTAGCGCAAAGCACGTCTCGAAGTCAAAATGTCCAAACACATCAACGTCAGACCACTATTAAAAGTTGAGATGTCGAAAAAGTGCACGCCGTTGTGGCGCGAAGCATATTTCCAAGTCAAAATGTAAAAAAAACACACCATGCCCGGACCACTTTTGGAAGTTGACATGTCAAAAAAGTGCACACCGTTGTGGCGCGAACCACATTTCGAAGTCAAAAGTGTTAAAAACTTACGGTCTCGGACCACTTTTGGGCGTTCAGATGTCGTTTGGTGTGGCAGGTGCAAGGGATTCTGTGCATTGCCAAAAGTGAGCAAAACGTGAAGGTTTTTGTAGCATCTCCAAAAACGATGGCAGGCGTGGGACATTGGCAGAGGATCTGGAAAGATGCATGTCGCGTGGCAGGCGGAGTACAAGAGACATGCTCATCAGAGATATTAGGAGGTCTGGCACTGATTTCCTGAGAAGGGTTGCATTTTGGAGCATCAGATCTTCAGGTTTGCTAAGATGATTTTGCGTGACAGGTGCAGCACTTCGTATGTTCTGGCATCACTTTTTCGTGGCAGGCGCGCTAGTTTAGACAGATGGAGTGGAAAAATCGCAAAAGGCCGTCAGCTCTGCACTCTGCTTTCTATTCTTGAAGGAAGTCTTGCAGAATTGCTTCGTTTTTGATGTTGTCAACTTGAAAAATTGAAGAAGTCTCGCAGAATTGTTTCGCTTTTGACGTCGACAAGTTCAAACAATGAGAAAGTCTCGCAGAAGTGCTTCGCTTTCAAACTTGCAGAAAGAAAGACAGACAGACAGACAGATAGATAGATAGGTAGATAGATAGATGGATAGATAGATAGATCGATAGATGGATAGATAGATAGATAGATAGATAGGCAGATAGCTGGACAACTACAACTGCAAGTATAACTGCAACCACACTCCACTACCACTACAACTACAAATGCAGAAACAAATATACTACGCTACAGTACACAATTACACTACACTAGACTAATTAAACTACACTACACTAATTACACCGCACTACACGAATTACAGCACACTACACTACATTACACTACACTACACTACATTACACAACACTACGCTACACTAATTACGCCACACTACGCTACAACTACAACTCCAGCTACAGCTACAACTACAGCTTCAGCTACAGCTACAGCTACCCCTACAACTACAGCTACAACTACCACACAGCCACAACTTCAACTACACCTCAACTACACCACAGCTACAACTTCAACTACACTTCTACACTTCAACTACAACAACTGCAGCTACGACTTCAACTACACTTCAAATACAACAATACAACTACAGCAGCTACAGCAACTACACCAACAAGTACACTGCAACTGCAGCTACAACTACAACGTCAACTATCCTACAACTACACCACAACTACAACTAAACTACAACTACAACTACCACTAGACTACACTACGCTACACTAGACTACAACTACAACTACAGCTACTGCTACAACTACAGCTACAACTACAGCTACACTACAACTACACTACAACTACAATTACCACCACAATTACACTTACATTGCGCTTCGCTACACCACACTACATCCTGCAGCTGTGGGTGAGGTGACCACTGCAACCACTCCAAAAATCACAACCACCTTTCATTCCATCAGTGGATTCGTTCTCCCACCTGTGATTCGCAAGAACCAACCTCTCCTATAGGTTTCCTATTTTTGAAACTTCTGCCACCGCCTTGCGCGGTACTACTGGTATTTATGTTTTTCAACAAGGTTCACATAACTCAAGGGGCCCAACTTGTAGATGGGAACCGTGTAGGGAATACATGACCTAAAAGAGACATCTGCAGATCTGATGTTTTTATATGTGTGTCTACTTTTTCTTCAACAGACTTAGTCGCTTCGCTGGCCGCTCCAATTTGCTTGCCCAGAAAATTTGCTGATGACTTCGGATCTGCCAGGCCTTTGGTCTCCATTTCTTGCATGTCTAGTATATCACCAGCCACTTTTGGCGGTCAATAGGTACATATTTCATATCTCAATTGGGGGTTTCCTAAAATGGGTGTACCTCCAAATCATCA
>CAMXCT020001902.1:620400-679105 GCA_947184155.2 Cladocopium goreaui | reverse complement strand
ATATTATTATATTATATTATATTATAAATATGTTTAATAATATTTAATATTATTATTATTCAAATTTTATAAAATAAATATATATATATATATATTTTATTAATAATATTATTTGAAATTTAGATAATAATTTTAAATATATATATATATAATTAATATTTATTTATTTTATTTTCCAATAAAAAAATAAAATAAATTAAATCACCATATATTAATATATATATATATTTATAATATTTTCTAGATCCTCCATACCACCAATGTCAAAAGAATTAATGCGACCTGGGTTGCCGGATATCGAATCAATATTCCAAATATGGAGAAATTGGACAGGATTTGGCGGTTCATCCCAGTTTTTAAATATAGGTCAAATAATGTTTATTGTAAATGGGCGAGGAATTTACGAATTGGGATAAATCTTCGACTAGATTTGTTTCAACAGGATTATTGTGATACGCTCAAAAAATCCATATAGTATTTCGACAATTTCATGGTCAAAAAGTCAAAATGTTGCATAATAAATATTTTATCCATTATTCAAGTATCTCTTGTAATGGTGTATTGAACCCAATCATTTCCCCAAGATTTATCATTGAATTCCCACCCAAAGAAATGCTTTTCCGCAGGGTGTATCGGTCTAATTCGCCAAAAATTGAAGTTCGGTTGATATAATATAGAACGAGGTTCAATTTCATGCTTTGAGCCAGAATTTAGATGATTGGCTGATTTTTTCAAACTGCAAAATAATGTATTCGGATCATCAATCCAATTCAGATGAGTATACCATGAACTATCAATTTGAAATCAAATTCATGGGAAATATGGTTATTAATAACCATGAAATTTAGGATTTAGCCCAATTTTGAAACAAAACCAGATAAGAATTTCTGAAACCATCCAGTGGAGTTTCAGCTGTAAGATCTTCCAAAAACCGCCACAAAAAGGGCGGGGGTTGAGGCCACTGCGATCAACAGAAATGTGCGCAAACTCAATGGAGCCGCAGGACCCTTCTCCTGACCGAACGTAAGGCAGGACGTGTTACAGAGAAGGCAGGATTTGTAGCTCGAATCCATGGTGATTTTGAGTGATTGATGAGTAAAGAAAAAGTGAAGTGTGATATAGAGAACTATGTACCCTCAGGTACTTTAACGCAACCATGGCAAATCACCATTTTCTGCAGTAGGCAAATCATGGTAAATCATGGTAAATCATGGTAAATCATGGTAAATCATGCACGAACGGACCATTTTCCATAGCTTAATTTACTGGAGGGCATGGCTCACCATTTGGCATGAGATGTGCAGATAACTGGGGGATTTCACTGGGATTCAACCATGATCCATATTTCGATATAGCTTCAGAGATTTCCGCTGGTAGATTCCCATCAAATCATCTAGTAATAAACCATGATTTGCGGGTTGTTCTCCATATCGGTCAATACCCAGCAATTTTTGCGGGTTCATTCCCACATGTTTTCCACATGTTTTGGTTGATAACAACGCCATATATAGTTACATACCCGTTTTATCCATCAACAATGGGTGTTAAGTGGGCAAACGATCTTTGTTGCTCACTACATGGCTCAGTCTGGAAACAAGGTATCCCAACATGTCATGCCTGAGAACATTGTTTGCCCATAATTTTCCCAACCTTAAAAATAAACATGTTCCTTGAAACTGGCATCCTTGGGGTATTCCATGTTTTTGGAGAAACGGATTTATGGGAAATGCTTAGGTCATGATGGATCCCATACTTAGATATTTTTTTAAAAAAAAGTCTTCCATGCTGATAAATATGGATGTTCATATCCCCAAAAAAGCGGCATTCAAGTCCCGATTTCCCTTGCTAAATCCCCATTCTACCGCGTCAAATATCTCCAGATCTTTCTTAACTTCTAAATTCCCATGACATATAGATATTGATATTGATATAGATAAGATATATGATATATATATATATGATATATATAATATATATATATATATGATAAATCCCCAGTCACTTCCAATCAATCCCGTCAGACATAACTTTCCCCATCGTGCTAGTGCCGCATTTGCCGGGCACCTGCTCATCCAGTGCCCGTTGGACTTCGTTTTTCGAAACGCCCAGGGCCTGCGAAAGTTCCACGTTTTCGTTTTTCGGCCATGGGGATTCACTGGAGATGGGGATTCATCAGATATTTCATGACATACTTGCGATTTTTCATTGTGATTTCATGGGATTGATGTCAATATATATGGATGAAATAGAATTTAATGGTGATTTAGGTTTCATGGAATACCAAAAGGGGGTCAGCAGGATTTAAGAGGATGAAACAGCCAAGAAAATGAGATTTCATGGGGGATAGGAAGGGATCAATAACATAAAGACAAGTATATAGCCCATAGGACCATAGGATCCATGTATGCTGTATATATCTATATATGGTAACATGGATCCCATCAATATACCCCCTTTATGTTTTTATATATACCAGCACCATGGATCCTATGGGTAGTGGGATTAAAAAACAACAAATACCAACGATACGTCCACCGGCCACACGCTGTACTCAGCAAGACATGGGGCGATTGTCCCAATGGAAAGTCCACCGAGGCATCCCAAAATGGCACTTTTAGTGGGCAACATCCTGAAAAAAAACAATATATTTATATATATACATGTTAATATATATATACATATAGAGGTTTCCTAAAATTGGGGTACCCTGAATCATCCATTTTATTTTTGGATTTTCCATGAAATAACCCATCCATTTTTGGATATCCCCATTTATGGAACCCCCCATACATATATATATATATAAATCCTTTGGGTACCATATTTTCAAAGAAGCTCTATGCAGAACACACTGGTTTTCAGGGTTGGCCAACCTTTGAGGCGCAAAAATTTGAAGACAAAGAGAACTAACCTGTTTTGGGGTGCCCCGAAAAAGAAATGGGGAATTTTGATAAGTTCCCAAAAACCCAAAAGAACAACCTAGATTGATCAACCCATTCATCTTTGAAATCATTCTTGGTGATTGATTAGTCGATGATTTTCACAGAATGGTTACAACCAACTCCCAGTTCTGAATTCTTCTCGCCCGTTATTCCACATGATAAGATCTCAAATGATCTCAACAGCCACAGGAAACTTGGATGTGGCAAGAATACCATATATGCGGACCCCAAGGTAAACATCAACCCAAAAGAACTTGGAAGGTTTTGCAGGCCACGCCTGAAATGCATTGAACAGATCCTGGCAAGAATTGGGAGTGAGGCAGCAAGAGTGTGCACAAGATTTTCATGCAGACCTGAACAAAATGGCTACAGTCGAAATCATTTTTTGTGGCAGGATAGGTACCTCAAGGATGTGGGAAACTCAAGAATTGGTGCTCAATCAACGGAACGTGTACATTTTTTCACTCACAATGGCCTTCCTTCTCTCTTGGGTTGGGATACTTCAGGGTCAACGCAATATTTAATTTCATCATCCTAATGTCCGAAGAAGTATTTATTGATGATGGGAACTCCTATGTTCCACATCTCTTCAAGATATTTGAAAAATATTCCACTATTTCACTGAACATGGGAATCTATAAAAAAATCACCAGCCAAGTGCTGGCACCAGCCTATCAAGGTTTTTTCGTGATTTAGGAGGTGCCAACCTATGTTCCAGTTACTTTTTCTGATGGTAACGACTCTCATTCGCCCGGATTCGACTCTGCGATGTCGTGACTCGGTGACTCGGTGACTTCCGAAATCACCAGACCAGTCTGGGGATGAGCAGGTACCAATTGTTTCGATGTTCAGCAGACTTACTGTAAATGTTCACCAGGAACATGTTCTGTAAATGGAGGTTTACTGCTGGGAAAATCCTTGAACTAAATGGTATGTAAATGGGAAATACATCTATTCAATGGGAGATCTCCAGGATCCTAAAATGGAGGTACGGAATTGTACCATATGTTTGGCCATATTTTGGGGGGGATATCCCCTGAAATTTAGCCCTTAAAAAAAGGCCTTATATATGGTAGGTACCTCTCTTGAAATGGCCATTGATACAGGGCTTTGACCCATACTTGAAAGTGCAGTTCCAGCTATAAGTGGATATATGATATATGTGGGTTACATCCCAACTTATGGGGTTTATAACCCGGGGTTACCCTCATTTGTAACATCAACTGCACCCCCTAAGTAGCCATTTGATCCAACTTTTCAATTTCACCACCCGGGCTTCATCCCAGTCTTCACCACGGCTCCTGTAGGTCTTCTCTCTGGAAATCTTCCACGTTCTTCGCCACGTGTTTGCTCATACACCTGGTCCAAATATGGATTTTGACATAGAAACCTTAGATGTTCACCATCAAAGATGGGGGCTATGTAACCAGCCAAAGGGATCCAAAAAGGGTGTCACCCGCCAAAATAGTTGAAGACTTGGTATTGCTCAAAACCACTGACCCGCCACGAAAAGGGATGTTTCTAGATCCAACAAACATGACCTAATCATGACCTACCTGTTGTAGGTTGACATAGGTTGACTGGTGCCCGCCCACCTGGATGCCTGGTCAGCCCACTTCTGGTACCAGAGGGATTTCTGTGGTGGATTCACTCGACAGCTACTTTTAGTAGACAAGTAGCAACCGTCAGCAGGGAGACCAAAATCATAGCCCTAACATGTGAACCTCTGATCACCTTTGCACACATCTGGGTAAATTACACTATGTCACTAACCTGAATCTTGCGGCCACTTGGGGATGATTTCCCTTATTAATCATGATTCCAGTGAGGTCGCAATGAGGTCGTTATAATTTACCTAGATATATATATATATATATATATACACACTGGTTGGTGGTTTGAACCCTTCTGAAAAATATGATTTCGTCAGTTGGGATGATGAAATTCCATATTATTCCCATATATATATATATACATATATATTTACCCAGAGAAAACCCTGGTTTCATCAGGAACCCCCCGTGAACGCCCCGGTAGATTCGCAACACATTTAATTAAGTGCCGTGGTCAAAACACACATTTCCATATCTATTGGGAATTATTATCATGTGTATATATATAATATATATAATATATATATAATATGTATATATATATATAAATCCACAGTACTGCTAATGGTGATATCACCATCCCCATGCAAAAGGGTGAATAAACGTTAGGCCAAAGCCGCTTGAAGAGGGCGTCATGTTTCACCTGCACGAGTGAAGATGTGGCTTGACCAGAGCTGTGGTGAATAGCACCCTAGTCTTATAGCTATAATATAGCAACCACTAAAGACGATAGAGAGCAAAATCCCAGTGAATTGGTAATAAATGGGTCTTCCATCTTGCTGTGGGCATGTGTATATATATATAATTACATATATAATATATATATAATTATAATATATATATAATTATATAATATATATATATATATATATAATTATATATATATACAAAGGTTTGCTCTTTGTTTGAAATGTTTGGGTCCAGCATGTTGGAAAAACTTCGTCAACGCGCTTCAAAAAAAAACGGCCAACAACGCCACAGACATTCCATGGCCCTTCCATCTCTGTCACCAGCTTTGATGGCATGGAAACCCTCAGATTTGAAACCATGAATCTTCATGTAGTCTGTGGTTCCTATCCATTTTTCTTGATGAACGGCGTAATACAAGATTGAACCAACAAACAGTTGGCAGTTAGGTCCCAAACCCTTCAAATCATTTGTAGATTGCTAGATCGATGGTCTTTCAGATTCATGTGGCAATCAATAATAATGATAATAGATAGAGCCATGGGAATTACTCCATGAGTTGGGATATACTCCCTCTAATTGTAGTTATATATCCAAATAAAAATGGAACAGCACCACCAAATAGATATGTATACATACTGTTGCGTATATAACAAATACATAAGTAAATAAATAAATGAATAAAATAAGCATTTAAATAAATAAAATAGATACATACAATGAGTATATAATATTTGGATAAATATTTTATGTGCAAAATAACCACTAACCGCCACCCGCCCGGCCGCGGTTCAACTTCTTGTCCTTTTCCAGGCCTGGGCCTTGGCAAAGGAGCCGGCCAAGGTCACGAGTTGCCTGGGCCTAAGCGAGGCTTTCGGCACACTTCTGGGTATTTTTCATGGGATTTTCATGGGATTTTCATGGGATTTAGATGGGAATATATATGGGAATATAATGGGATATATGATCTGTCACCTACTTGGGGGGTACAGTTGAAGTGACTTTCATGGCCATAACCATGGGAGTCTGGAGTCTAAAACCCCATAATGGATACATAACCATGATTAACCACGGTTATAAGGTTTATATCCCAACTTTTGGGGGGTATAACCATGGTTATACTATGTATTTGTAACCTCATATCTGGCTGAACTATATAATTCACTAAGCTGAAAACAACTGAAAACATATGGCCACTTGGGGATGATTTCCCTTACTAACCATTCTGGTGACGTCGCAGAGGGGTCGTTACAATTTAGCCAGACTTGTATATCTGTATGCATGCATGTTCAGTTATTGGTACGTGTCTATCTATTTGTTCATTGACTGGAATTGATATTTAGGAATTATTTAGGTATTTATTGTTTATGACGGTTTTTGCTTACTCCCTCTGCCTAATTCTAAACACAAAAAAATTGAACTGAAGGTGCATCTGTGCGTGCGTGTTCCTTACCCACAGCTTCCGGATAAGATGTTTCCGCTCCTGTTGTGAAAACCTTGTCCTCAGAGGGTTGACTCCTCCTCCAGACTGTCTTCCAGGTCTAATTTCCACTTGCCACCATGGTCAGTGTGGACTGCCAACCACGAGACGTAGGAGTCATAGCAGGCAACTCACTGGTTGACTGAATGACTAAAAAATATATAGCGTCAATTGGGGATCATACTTCCACTCTCATTTGAATGTAAAATGATTGACATATATTGAAAGCACAAGCCAAAATCAGACTCCAATAAAGGATCTTCATAGACTTTCCTATCCCAAACATGTTGACTCTGACCAGGCCATTCGAAGAATGTTGCGTTGTGAGCATCCCAAGCAAAAAAGGAATCTTCTTTGAAGTGGGTCCGGGCTAATCAGAAATCAACTGAAATGCCTATTGGTTATATACAAAACATATTCAAGTTTATTTTGTCTGGGGCCATGCTGAATTCCAAAACAAGGATATACATTGGGACGGTGGTCACATTCGCCCCTACCTCAGGGTCACATTCGCCCCTATCTTAACTAGGGTCGCATTCGCCCCTACCACAATTACCTTTCTACTTAATAAATCATTCAACCTTTCAAGGTTTACTCTGGGGATAAGGGATATTTAGGGGGGGCTTGGGGACATTGGTTAGGGGGGGACCAGGGTCACTTATCTCTCTATATACTTAATAAGTTATTCAACCTTGTAAGGTTTAATCCGAGAAGTTGATTGAAATGGTTGATTCAATGTAGCACGCAGAACGTCTTGGAAGTTACTTGAAATGGATGTTACAACATAGCATCCAGAACGTCTTGGAAGATACTGGAAATGTTACAACGTAGCATCCAGAGCGTCTTGGAAGAGGCTTGGCCCGGATGTTACAACATACAAGTAGCATCCAAAGCTTCTTGGAAGTTGCTTGAAAGGGTTGCTGCAACGTAGCATGCAGACCGTCCTGGAAGTTGATTGAAATGGTTGTTGCAATGTATGATGCAGAACGTCTGGGAAGTTACTTGAAATGAATGTTACAACGTAGCACGCAGAACAGGTTTGAAGTTCCTTGAATTGCATGCTACAAAGTAGCATCCAAAGCGTCTTGGAAGATGCTTGGCACGGATGTTGCAACATCATCCAAAGCGTCTTGCAAGTTTCTTCGAAAGGGATGTTAGAGCTGAGTCACAGCTGGAAAACGATCCTTGCCCGTCTGTAGAGCCTGCCACGCAAAAGGAGGTCAAGTCACATTCGCCCCTACCCTACAGTCAGCTGGGCCCCTACCTCCACCTTCAGCGGGGGCAAGTGCGACCCCCGTGCCGGAAATTCGTGGCATCCCCAAAATGACAGAACAGTTCAAACCGGGGAAAACACTTGGAAAACATGGGAAAACATCATCTATACCATCCTGGACATTATATCTATCTATCTATCTATCTAATCTAATCTAATCTTATCTTATCTAATCTATCTATCCTATCTATCTAATCTATCTAATCTATCTAATCTATCTATCTATCTATCTATCTATCCATCTATCTATCTATCTATCTATCTATCTAATCTATCTAATCTATCTAATCTATCGATCTATCGATCTATCGATCTATCGATCCATCCATCCATTCATCCATCTATCTATCGATCTATCGATCTATCGATCTATCGATCTATCGATCCATCCATCCATTCATCCATCTATCTATCTATCTATCTATCTATTATCTATCTATCTATCTAATCTAATCTAATCTAATCTAATCTATCTATCTATCTTTCTATCTATCTATCTATCTATCTAATCTATCTATCTAATCTATCTAATCTAATCTAATCTACTCTAATCTAATCTAATCTAATCTTATCTATCTATCTATCCTTTCTATCTATGTCTATCTATGTCTATCTATCTAATCTATCTAACTATCTAACTATCGATCTATCGATCTATCGATCTATCGATCTATCGATCTATCGATCTATCTATGTATCTATCTATCTATCTATCGATCGATCGATCGATCGATCGATCTATCGATCTATCGATCTATCTATCGATCTATCGATCTATCGATCTATCGATCTATCGATCTATCGATCGATCGATCGATCCATCTATCCATCTATCCATCTATCCATCTATCCATCTATCCATCTATCCATCTATCCATCTATCCATCTATCCATCTATCCATCTATCCATCTATCCATCTATCTATCTATCTATCTCTTCAAATTATTTTCATATCTTCATTATCCCAAAAAAGCAGGATGTTTCAAACTCCATGGGGGTATGGGTCACAATTTTAAATACCCCTAAAATTGGATCTTGCCTACCAAAAAATAGGCTCAAATCTGTGGTCCCCTGGGCCATTGGGCCAACCTGGCAAACCTGGCAGCCCTCATCCGGTCACCAAGGAACTTAAAATCATGAATCAACGCAACGCAAACCTGGCACCGGGTCGGGAGGATGAAAGGTGGGGACAGTTCATAGGTAAACAAAGCCACATCACAGTGTGATGGTCATTTCAATGGATCTAATATACAGTAGTAATCCCCCCCCCCAAAAAAAAGTCATTCACAAGTTCACTCGAATTCTCCGTTTCTACATGATTTGGATTGCTACATTTTACATTTGGTTGTGATTTTCAAGAAAAAATGGAACACATTTTAGAACCGTGTTCTCATGTTGCCCACATTGACCCATGGTGATGACACCCGCCTGCGCCACGGATTCATAGAGCTCAGGGATGTAGACTTGTGACTGCGACGGTGGGCAAGTGAGCTGTTTCCAAAAGCAACTGGGGCCTGGGGCTGTCAAACTTTCAGGCCATGACTTGTAGGCCCTACATCGAATTTGTCGATAGGTTGCCTTGTTTGTGGCTTGACAAAACGTTTATTTTGCTGGTCCGTGCGTCTTTGGTCCCTGCAATGTTCAATTCGGCAAGTTGAGCCCAATGACCTTCAGTCATGGCCCCCTGCAAAGTGCAAAAGCATCAAAAACTTATGTGGTTGGTGGTTCAGCCACCCGTGTCCCAAAAATCATCCTGAGTAAACCAAGAAATGTCAAGATGTTTGAAAAATCGAACCAGGCATAACCAGGCTTTTACCATCAGTTTTTTATTGGATATTTAAAACCACCAAGCTAATGCCATGTTGGATCATGTTGGATCCAGGGCTATTCCATCACCCGGCGCTGTGCCTTCCTGCCACCTCTCCCTCATTCGATTGAGTAAGTGGTCAAAATTGAACACCCGAGCTTGCACCCACACCTGCCACCCGGTCTCTTCCAACTTTTATTGGTGCTTTCTCAAACAAAAGAGCCGGCGATTGTCGTTGCTGTAGAAATGTTCCTGGTACTTCACCACTTCCAAACACATATTTGAATGGTTGCACGGGTCCACATTCCACATGTATAAGTCCCGAATCAATTCTTCTAGCCACCTCCCATCTCGGAATCTCTTGGAGATGGCTTTTTGAGTGTAGTGCACATCCATGACCCACAGTCTCATTCTTTCGTGTTTTGTAGACTGGGGCCATGGAAATTCTTGTGCTTGGCTGTGAGGCACTAAATCTCATACACTAACTCCGGCTCGAGCATTGCCAAGGAGGCACGGCCTTCTGAACTCACGACTTGGAGATGTTTGGGGTCAGGCCCATCAGGGCGAAGCTCCACAGTATACGCATCTGCTTCAGGTTCAGGCATGGCCACCATAGCATGCGAGGACTTCTCAAAGCAACATACTTCACCAGTTAGAGGATGCAGAGTGAAACTTACTGTGGGCGACACAATGAGGATGAGAGGGATATGTTTTTCAGAGTTCAAAAAGCATAAATCCCGAAGATTCTTACGGTGACGATCACCACGCAAATGCGAACATAGGCGATTATGCATGGTGGAATGGGTTCGCAGTGGGTCATGTGCCAATGGCATTCTCTCCATTTGTTCCAAAATGTTGGTTCTCAACAATTGAGCTGGTCCAGCAAAACAATCTGACCACAAATCCTTGTGAGTCAAAGCAGCTTGTCCATTTTCGTCCAAGCTGTGCCAGCTTCACATTGAAAACCTGCATCTTTTGCTGCTTGCTCAACCTTGCCGCAATCGTCAATTTGGGTTCCGGTGCAGCAATAAGAGCTCCGGCAGCCGATGATCGATGTTCCATCGTTTCTCAAGTGCGCGAATCAACCGCAGTGCACCCTCTGTTGTAATCCGACTGTCATTCAAGTTGATATAATCGAGGCTGCAAACATGGTTTTCTATCAATCCAAAGCACTCCTCAACGAAAGGGTCATCAAGATCATTGTGTCGCAAGTCCAGAACATCTTGCAATCCAACACAGCCCAAGTTGAAAAGGTTGTCTTTGCTCCACCAAATGCCCCGCAGGCAGGCACAACAGCCTTCTTCAGGTCGTCACCGAAACATGTTTCGTCACCTTTCTGATCTCTTCCAGCAGCAATGTTGAATATGTTGAATCAGCACCATCTGAGTCAGAAATCTCTGTGCTTGCAGCTGCAAGATGTCAGATTGGAAGGACGCGATGGCACCACCATCTTTGATTGGCGAAGATCATTTGTCATCGAGATCCCGCGGGATCAGAAAATGGCCGGGACGCGTCCAATTCCGAGGCTTGAATCGAACTCTGAAACAGAGTCGTTATTAGTAACTGGGAAATATCGTAAGGACATGAACACTTAGATGCTGGGAATTTAACCAACAACGATGGAGATTTATTGGAACACGCAAAGCTACCAAGGATGTCAAAGTCTGCTTGTCATGAAGGCACAACAGGACAGGATTTGAGCCCGTCCCGATGCTTTCAGCGGTCATATGAGCCGCACTTGGTGGCATGTCACACCGTGAACCCAAAGAATAGCAAACTGCCAACTGAAAAACTAACAGCGGGGATTCGCGAAAACCAGACTGTACCTGTAATTCGTATCAAAATAGCTGGTAACTATCATAAGATGTTAATGGATGTTATGTATATATATATATATAATAGATATGATTTCTATGCATTTGCATCCCTCCATGCATGAGAAACCTTATGTCTGTGCGCAGGTCCAGACTTTTGTCATATATTTTCTGATTTTAAGTGACCTGTTTTTCACATGGCAATGATAGGTTTGAGGCCCAGATCCGCCGTCCGTTTGTCTCCCAACCGGCAGTCGTTTCCGCCTCCGAATATGCCAGCGCCAAGTTGCCTGGTCAAGCTGGACAGCGACGTCTCCACGGATTTCGGAACAAAAAGCGCCAGTTGAAACCAGTTCTCAGTTTTGCATATGTATGTATGTGTATATATATATATATAGTTATATATATATATAGTTATATATATATATAGTTATATATATATATAGATAGAGTGAGAAAATAGAAGTTTGTAGAAACTGAATTGGAATATTTTCGAAGAGACAGTATATGTTAAATACCTTTATGATCCTTTATGAAAGGTATTGAAACCTTTTTGCTCAGATGCATTTCTGGCAATAATCATTGATGCAACTCCGGGATCAATCGGAAAGCAACAAATCTTGGTGTGGGCCAAGCCCCGGTACTCTAGTGAACATCTCCAAAAAACGACTTGAACAGCTGAGCCTATTTCAGTATCTCTGTTTTTCCATCTAATATCCAAGGTTGAATTGTTACAGTATATGTGCAATTATTTTGGTGTGTTTTTTCATCCAAAATCCAAGGTTGAATTCTTATTTCCATGATTTTGTAGGGATAATTCACCCAAACCGGTGACCCCTTTATGACCTAGACATTCTGAGTCGCAGACCCACAACATTGGGCGCCTCAGAGAGTGAGCGGAGAGGGAAACCTGATGTCTTTGATTTTGGTATTGTGTTCTGATAGGAATCTTTATGCCAATTGTTTATCCAAGTAAAATCTTTATTTAGGTGTATCAGGTCTTTCCTGCTAGGAATTCCAAAGTTAATGATTCCTACACATGACTTTATTGCATAGCAAATTAATTTCCCATCTTTGACTTTTGAACCAGTGTATATAAGGGGTAAATATTCTGAGGATTGCAAATAGCCCTCATGATGATTCTAGTCGTTTCATTTTTTTCTTGGAATGCCTTGTCACAAGTTGGTCAACATGGAGGTAGCGTAGCAACCTGGGTGCGTCAACAAATGAGCGACAAACATGTTCCATTTCCTGATATACCCACCTAAAAAATTAACAAAGCCTGGTTGATTGATTGGATCCCGTGAGTGATCATTTGCTACTTGAATGATACCAAGTTGAACAGGCTACAGCCTAGTGTTTTGTTAAACATCCCAGAATGTCACCGCAACATGCCAGTCGCAACAAGCCTCAAGCGGCCCCGGCCGCGTTCATTTTCCGACAGATTCCACAACACATGTGGTAACTTCTGCCACTGCGCCAAGCTGTTCACGGGAATCATCCCATCAACACCACCCTCTGGTAAACTAACATAGCTATTGAAAATGGCCATAGAAACAATTGATTTTCCATTAAAAATGGTGATTTTCCATCGTTTTTTGTAGGTTTACCAGGCCGGGTACCTTGAACCTTGGCGGTCGTGGTGTCGCTGCTCAGAGTTGGTCAAAGTCCTCCAAGCCCAGGGACTCTGGGAGGTTCAAGGATCCGATGTCCTGGCGGAAACAAATGGGGAGGTGGCTTCTCGGATTTTCTTGGTGATCTACCCGGCCTGGTAAACATACGGAAAATCACTATTTTTAATGGGAAAATCAACTGTAAATGGCCATTTTCAATAGCTTTTTGTATGTTTACCAGAGGGTATGTGATCGATAAAACTATCAATCTGATCTCAGAATCAGCAATTTGAAGAATCTCACATCCCAATGCCAAGCGTTTTGTAAGGCAATTGCTTGACGATTTCCACTAATCCTACTGATCATTTTGGCACCATCCAAGTGTGCTTGCGACAAGAACTACCCAAGTTTTGGCAATGTTTTAATCCAAAGCCTCGTCGGGATTGAGGCGAACGCCACCGTTTCTTTCCCCCCCAAAAAAATGGTAGTGGACTTGGGGGATGCCGAAGTTTTTCTGGACATACCTATTTTATCCTACTTTTATCATTTAAGTAGTAATTAGTTAAATTCAGATTTGCTTAGGACGAGAAAACATGCTGTCACACATATCTCCAGATTCCCCAAATGATGGGTTAACAAATGGGAAAATAAACGGTCACCTTAAGCCAGGAAATCCAGGGAATGGCCCTTCCAGTATGGAAGTGTTTCAGAGTTTGGTGGTCATCACTGGAATCAATCAATGAGGTTCCTCCAAATACCATCCGCACGGTCGAGACCTATCCTGCCAACATTTGGGTCATGAACATCTGCATCCCTTCACCATGTATATTTCCATGTTGAAACCAAGCTTTTGATCCCTAAAGGGGATCAAGATCATCATAATTCATCATATCTCAAGGCGCCCCAGCTACTCCAGCCCCAGGTCACTCACGTCGATCCATCTGCCTGAGCTTCATCCTCTGACTCATTGCAAGGGCTCAAATCCCCATCACCTGATGGATGGGAGGTGGCTGAAGAAATCAGACTGGCTCCATGGGCCAGTCAAAGGCTGAGGAACATTGGTTTCAACGATCAAATATCAGAAAGTCTATGCAAATGTCCTTGTAATGCAATTCTTTCATGAATCGGATGGATATGATTGGGGAAGTCACCAGCAGAAACCACCGGAGAAAATTACGAGTCTTCCAGAACCCGGCCACCCCATTTTTTGGTACAGAAATTGGATGTTTTTTTCACAACCTAATGAACCCATCAACAAACATCACCACGGAATTCACGAGTATGGTCACAGTAAATCTACATCCAACAAAAAAGGATAATTCATAATTTGTAGCTGAATAGTTTGTGCATTTATCACTCAAAACTTAAGCAAAGGACCTACAGGAAAAAAACCCAGTGATAAACTTGTTCATAACAACACATACATATAAAAAACAATTTCAGCCGCGTAGTTATGCTTACCAACTTACCTCTCATCAATTATCTAAATATAAAACCCAACAGCGTGTTTCAAATCAACCAAGAAGTTTTTTTTGGCCGGTTTATAATCAGCATGTTCATCCATGTTCCATCATGATTGATGGTTTTTCCATCATTATTGTTGGTTTTTCATGGTGAAGTGCCAATTTTCCCATCCTTTTTGGGGCACAAAAAACCACCTCCGGGTTGTTGAAGCCACTGGATCTGCCGCACACTGCTCCTGCCATGGTGTTGACCGGTTTGAACAGTACTAAATGATACATTACTCCCTATGGATCACTCAATTTCTAAATGATACAGTAATACAAAACATATAGAAATTAGATCATTACCGTAAGATATGTACAAAATATATAGAAAAAATGGATCCAAGTACCTTCTTAGGAAGTGTTTGGGGTATGATTTAGGGGGTTAAGTACCTTCTCAGACAGTGTTTGGATCCACAGGGACCAATAATATCTCCAACTATTGGTATGATCATAAAGTTTATAATCATTTGTTGACAGTATATCTTTATGTTGAAGCCAATGGTAAACTAACATTAGTAATGTTAGTAATGTTGACCAAATTGATATGTTTACATTGCTAATATAAACCATTTGTTGATAATATATCTTTACTATTGGTTTGATGGCATGATGGTTTGACCAGTTGTTGAATGTGCTAATAATTTATCTGTATTATCAAAGTATTACTTTGTAGCAAAATGTGTTTAAGACTTGACATCTGATTTCAGATATTCATAAGACCTCATAATTTTTGCTTACCTGGCGGCAGATTTTGAAGTTGAACGCATTATACTATGGTCTGATACTGAAGGATCATCTGCCATATTTCTGTTCATTCCAAAGAAGCTTGAAACCATTGAGCCATTCTGATACTGTATGGGCTTGTCTGAACATAGGAAAGCCCTAAATACATTAGGTCATTAGGTGATCATCATGTTTCTTATTGAATAACCATTCCTGACGTATATCCTATTCCAGACACGCGCATAGGAACATACATCTCGAGAACACTGAGGCTTCATCTAGAACAGCCAGGTTTTGTGATGCCGAACCTTTGACACCTTGCAACGCAGCGTTTGGTGTGACTTGTTTGATTCCTTCAAATCCTGACTAGAAGAAAGACCGCCTATTGCTACCTACGAGTCACTTTCAAGAATCGTTTTTTCAGATACTGATCTTCAAATTCTCATAAATTCTCCATGTTTGGCCAAAGATTAAGCCTTAAGCCGTTACAAACTACGAGTCACCCAGATTTACTCATCCCTTCCCCATGGTTTCGACAGAGCCTCGGCGCCGCGGCTGACTTCGGGGACCTTTCGGACCTTTCCTGCACCGCTGCAGCGGCGCCACCGTAAGGTGATACATCACGGGTACCCTCTGCTAATTTAACATAACTATGGAAACTCACCATTTTTCATGGGAAAACTCACTATATACAAACAAACACAATTGGGTACCATCAACTGTTTTTTCTCGTATTTTTCATGAGACAGAAAGCAAAGAGTTGTAGTATCAAGTAGTGGTGCTACGTGGTTCTAAAAGTTTGATCCATTCCCATATCTTGGCCAAGTGATGGAATGTATCACCAGCCAGTGATCCATGTTTTCAGTACAGGAGGGAACCAACGCAACAATTGGGTCCACTTGATTATATATTATTAGAGGGCCTGATGAACAAAAATCAAAACATCAGGGTCGAACTGAGAATAGGATGCCCCCAAAACACTTCCCTATTTACGTTATTTTGGAGGTATCCCCCAATCATTCCCCTATAAAAAAATTGTAAATTCGTCTTATTTTGGATGTATTATCCCACATGTTCTAGACACTGATCTTGGTCTCCTCTCCCGCGCCTCTCCGTGTCTCCAATATCGCACCACTTCCCGCAAGCGATTTTTGGCAAAACGTGACATGGACCAGTCCTGGATGGCGCGTCGTGAGGAACGGTGGGGAGTCTGGTCATGTTGTGCCGTCAACGTGGCGGGTTGGAAAATCCACGAAGTAAATAGAGGTTTCTTTTTGCCAGGAAAATCATCTTAAATGGGGTGAAAATCATCTATAAATAATCTTAGGCTACAAACTATCTTTGTGGATTTGTTAGCAATCTGGACATGTCTTGTAATCTGGACATCTGGATCTGCATAAGATTTGGCGAGGTACCTGGTGGTGTATTCTACTTAGCAAGTAGGTCATAGCCCCATTTATACGTGAAATAGCTCCAACTTTGCGACCCAAACATGGGGGTTTTAATACTTTAATACTGGATGGCAATTTCTGGCCCCCAAGATAGTTGAATTGTGGTTTATATCTATAGTTACCACTTTATACATATATCTATATATATAATATATATATAACCTATATATAGTTGTGGTTTATAGATATACCTACAGACTGGTCATTTTTGCCGTTTTTTAACAGTCGGCTTTTTTAGATACCATCGGATGGTGCGTGAATGATAACATAGAAAATACGTTGCGGGACCAAGATGGTCCAATGGTAGAGCACAGAGTTCAAAACAGCTCAAAATCAAGAGCCGGCTGTTCAAAGCCTAGAACATGTAGATTAATCCCATTCTTCTAGATTTCACATTGCTTTCAATGAGGGATATATGTGTTCAGTTTGGGAGCGAATAATTTCGGAGCACAACCAGATCCCTCTTGAAAACCAACTACTCCCCAGGGTGGAAGAAATAAATGCTGAAGGTACCAAACCAGATATAAAAATTGGGCGTCAACAGGCACCTCTGGCAATCTAAGCTGGTACTGAAAAATCCCGCATAAGGATATCCATAGTTTAAAAATTATTTCCAAAAACCTGAGGAAATATACTGCCACATCTAATTGCCGAAAGGTTTTTCCGTTGGTTAAATCTGACTTGTCTAAAGCCTATCCTCGTTTCTGGGGCCGCATTTTGACACATATCCATATCTATCTATCCATCTATCCATCTATCCATCTATCCATCTATCCATCTATCCATCTATCCATCTATCCATTTATATACCATTTTAATACCCTCTCAATGCCCTATTGTACTGCATTAGTGATGGACCAGCTGGTGGCACCCTTGGTGCAGCTGGAGGACTTTAGCATTCCGAACTTCTTCTCGGAAGTCCTCCAGAGAGAGTCCTGACTGCGGTTTCGCGCGTGCAGCTCCAGGACTCAAGATACATGTAAAAGGGCGATTTAACCAAGAAAAATGGTGGTACCCTCTGGTAATCAAACATAGCAATTGGAAATCCCCTATAAATGGAAGTTTGTTGAATGTTTTAATGGAAAATCATCTGGAAATGGGTGGATTTTCCAGCCAGCCATGTTTGATTACAAGATGGTATAATATGTATAATGCAAATAATGATAGAAGGTTTCATCAATGGTGATGTTTCAATATGATTCTTCATCAGTCTTCATCACTGAGGCACACATGGTTTTCAAACTCAGACTTAAACAATGGTAACGTTATACTTGATAATAAGTGATCCTAATGGATTATTACGTCCTTAAACAGACATATATATATATATATATCTGGCTAGATTATAATAATTCACTAATCTGAATCTTGCGGCCATAGGATGATTCCCCTTATTTTTTCCTTGGTTTTAGGATTCCAGGCTTCGGGAGAACAGGCTTCGGTCGTGATGAAATCGGTCCTTGGACATATTGATACGCCTCGTGATGAAGTAGTGCCATCTCCTCGCAGCATCAACCGTACGCTGCCGACGAAAAAAACAAATGGGTGTAATTAAAAAACAGATTTAAAAAAAACAAGCAAACAAAAAACAATGATTATTAGAAGTTACTAGGTTTACTACATTGAATGATGTTCTTGCTGAACTTTAGGCATTCACGGATTGTAGCGTAAGGTGACATATCGCATGATATGAATCATACTATAAAGTTTTGAACATATCTTCCAGGGAATCATCTCAAAAAAACCATGCACATCAATAACCATACCCTCTGGTAATTTAACATAGCTATTGAAAATGTCAATTTATAGTGAGTTTTCCTATAAAAAATGGTGATTTCCATAGTTATGTGACAGTTTACCAGAGGGTACCATGTTCTAACTTGGAATCCATTAGCTGCTCAAAACTGTTTAGTGACATGGCACCGAGCTGAACATTGGGATTTTCCATCCAAGCATCAGGCACTGCACGGACACAGGCCCAGCCAGGTGCTTCGCCGTCCCCGGAGATGGCCATCCTGTGTTTTTTTTCATGGGAAAACCATCGAACTTTCTATGCTCTGACCGCCAGTAAAAACATAGACATAGACCCTGCCAGATAGGCTTTGGGAGTTCAGAAGATCACTATAGTTTCTAATTTGAAAAAAACATGTTGGAATGGGGAAACCATCGAACAATATGGATGTAAGAAGGTATAATAAGGTATCTAAGAGGAATGTAGTGAGAGATAACTAAAAACAACATCTTTGGAGAACCAATGGAATATATTGTCTAATGGGATGTACATATATAGGACAAACGCGTATATCATGGGGATATGATTCACTGGATATAATGGAATAAAAGAATCCCCTATTCTGTGTAATAAGGGATGCCTAACTCAAAGCAAAATTGGGATAACCAATGGGAATGGGAGGATGCTAAAGCTTCAATGGTCAAGATAAACAGTGTTTTGCAAGGCGAAAAGCGAATGGTAATGGTAATGCATGACCAAAAAGGCTAGGCGATACTTTCTTATTCGCCTCCTACGTCGTATATTTTCTTTACAATTACAAGAAACCGCTAGATAATGTCGTTGCCGTGTGCAGTATGAGTAGCCTCAGCAATAACCAGAGGAACAACTATCTGGGTAAATTATAATATTTCACTAACCTGAATTAAGGCCATTTGGGGATCATTTCCCTTTCTAACCATGATTCCAGTGAGGTCGCAGTGAGGTCGTTATAATTTACCCAGAACTATATTACAGCCTCACCCAAGACACTCAACCCTGACAGCAGCGCCTGTGTGCGACGCTCTACAATATACCCTCTGGTAAACTGTCACATAACTATGGAAAATCACCATTTTTTATGGGAAAACTCACTATTTCTATGGCAATTTTCAATAGCTATGTTAAATTACCAGAGGGTACATCAATATACCAATCTGTATTCATACATAATGCATGAATAATATCAATATGGATTATGTACCTATGCAAATGTAAGATTTTAACTCATACAAATGGTCTGTTTGGCAACAGCATTTATCCACAGCTTGCAGCATCTGGGTAGAGGTCCAATGGATTCAATACAGACTGCAATTCCTCATCATGCCGGTCTATTTTGGAAAATGTATGAATGTAGGTTGCTGCGGAGTACGTACAGACTATTTCATGTAATCATATAGACATCTATACTTTTGTACACATTTTATACAGGACATTATATATATATATATATGGGTAAATTATAAACATATTTCACTAACCTGAATTAAGGCCATTTAGGGATGATTTCGCGTATTAACCATGATTCCAGGGTTCGGGAGAACAGTGAGGTTGCTATAAATTACCCAGATATATCAACTCATCCAATCCAGTTGGTCTATTATTTGGTTGGACAAATTGCATTTCATGAAACATGGGCATTATTTCATGGATTAGTTCAGAATATGTAGAACAGTATTATGATAGATTATAATTGTTTTGGATATCATATTCTTATTGAATTATTGGATGGCTATTCTGTTGTTGGATATTATTTATTATTTATATTACCCTTTGGCTATTTAACAGTTCGCCATAGGAAATGACATAGGAAATGACCCATAAAAATTGATGGTTTACCGTTCTTAAAAATGGTGGATCTTTCCATGGCAAACTGTTAGTCATAACCAGAGGGTAAATTCCATTATATCCCCTATAAATCACCATAAATCACCATATATATATATATACTATATTAGATAATATGGGTGTGTTAAATACAGGGCACCCCGGGCACCCCCAACTCCAATGGGTTAGATAGAAAATCATCACTTTCCCTCTGCAATTGGATGGCGATTTTCGCTGGTATCCTCCTATTTTCAGACAAAGCCAAATTAGTCTATAATACATATATATATAATTATATAATGTATCATTGTATATCTATGTGTATGTATATATGTATATATATATATATGTCTATAACCTATATGTATGATTGAATATCCACATCTTCCATCAGCTAAGCGTCAGAGCACGCTCGCACACGATGGACACCTGCTGGGAATCGCAGTGAAGGACATTCTTTCAGTGATCAGCTCCCAACAGTGATCAGCTCCCAACAGTGATCAGCTCCCAGCTGTATAGTAAGCCCCAAGCCCAGCAGTTTACCCATTTTTTTTCATGATTTTTTGTGATCAGCTCCACTGTTTTGAAACATGATACATGGTCAATTTTTGGCAGCCCACAAAAAAAAGAAATCACAGTTTATTGGTATTTATTTGTCCATATATTTTCCATTTATAGCTACACCAACTACAGGGATTAAACTACCAATCCAATGTTGGGCATGACTAGAACAGCAACTGTGGCGATTTGTTGTATCTCAACTCCTAGTCATTCTGTGTGTAGCATGCCACTTACCTCCCGGTTCACGACTGCCTTATCTTGGCAGGGTAATTCAGGGTACTTACCAAGCAGACTTGAGGGATACGATGCAGATATGCTTTCCTGCTGGAGCAGGGGATTCAATGTTAAGTTTCGAGGAGTCGCAACATGTTCGGGTTGCAACAACTGTGCCAACATTAACCAAATTTCTAGCAAACAAAGTTAAAGAAATAGATGCAGAAATCAAAACATACTCCTGGTAGACTTGGAGGTTTCTTCTTCAGTCTGATGGTCAAATCTCCCATGTTCCAATCCATCATCTTTGTGGTTTACCACTGGAGGTGCAATTCCAATTATAACAGGAAAAATACCATGATCATAGAGGTTATATCATGTTATATCCCAACTTATCATAGAGGTGATACAGTAGCCCAACATCTATTATTTATGGAGGTTATTCCAGTAACTATACCCATTGATAAGCTCAACTACACCCAAGTACCGACCCAACTGCCCACCTCTTTCCATCTTGCTTCCCCCAATGCCACCAGCACTGCATTTGGCACCACTGTGGGTGGAGCATCTAAAGCTGGAGAAGCTCCAAACACGTAGCCTGGGCAGTGCGAATCCGGCCTACTCTGAGGTCTTCAAACCTGGCTGGAACATCCCCGACCTAAATGGAGGATGTTTTGGGAAATCCCCAACCAAAACGGATGTTTTAACGGGAACATCCTGTATAAATTTCAAATGGAGGTTTTAATGGACAAATCAGCTATAAATGGATGATGTTCCCCCTAGCGACGTTTGATGACACCGGATGGTATTCTCAAAATTCACGATGTGCTGTATCTATTTTTCTTTCCATTTACGTGTCTTTTCTTTCTTTCTACCTGTTTATGTCAGTTTTAAGAGGTTGCCATTCATACTGATCATGGGAATTCAGCCACCCCCGAATAGATGCTTAAGATTCGCCTTAAGATGTCGTGGTTGTTGGTGGTTAAGAATCGCCCTCAGCAAGCCATCACTCACTTTTGGGTGGTGGTTGAATCCCCATGAGACATTCCCAACAGACTTTCAGGGGACAATACCACCTTGAGTTTCAATCTGGTACGGGTACACACTGCACTCCATTTAAGGATAATGATAGAAGACTCCTGCAATTTTTCATCTTTCCTGTATCAAATGAAAATAATCATGAATATTCAAGATACACCAGAGGACGGATCTAGCCTGATCCCTCTGTATTTGTCCTTGACCCTTCTATAACCCTGCAATACGACTATTTAACTAGTTGGTCCGTGAAGATTCTCTTCCAAATGGAGCTTTCCCAAGTCATGGGGTTACCCCCAATTATCATCTATTTCATTTTCGGATTGACCATTGTAAAACATTCTAAACCATCCAGCTGGGGTACCCCCATTTATGGCAACCCCCCAAACATGACACTCTCTCCCATGAAAATTGAACGCTCTCACCATAGATCCACCCACGGACCCACCAGAATTGCCCAGAGACCAAAGTCCACTCGAAACAGAAATCCGTCGCTTCGCAGCATAATGTTGTCATCATGGCTGTCCTCGGTGAACGACGCCAAATGTGACATGCGAAATGCGAAGCACCACCTTTCAGGTATTGGCTAGTGGACTGTCCAACCATGGATTAGTTGTGATCAGTTTCTGGTTTTCCTCTGATTCACGAAGTTGTTCGGAATATCAATCATCAATGTTTCGGAGCTCATGAGTTCTGAAAACCTTTGTGACACCACCTAGGTGGATTATATGATCCCAAAGCTCCTTGAATCAGCAAATTTTTGAGCACCACTCTTGTCTGGTTGGTGGTTTTAACCATCTTGAAAAATATTAGTCAATGGGAAGGATTATCCCATATATTATGGAAAATAAAAAATGTTTGAAACCACCAACCAGTTGTCGAAGTTCCATCCTCAAAAATTTATGTTCAGACAGGATACCCCCGGGGCTTAACCAACGTCGTCGAGGCACACGAAGGCCTAAGGCATATCCCGAGGTGAGGTATGCCTTGGTGAGCCATGCGCGGCTGGCACACATGGAGACACTTAGAGGACCACTCAACCTAGCAACTAGGTAGGAACGACACTTAGTTCATCCATTTTATGGATACAATCAGGGGGGATGGTAATCCCCTTCCCCTAAAATCAAACACCCCCATTTTGTGGTTCCAAATACGTGATCTCCTGGTTTCTGGAAGGTGTTTCATATAAATTGGGTCAATAACCATAATATAAACTAGTCATATGTGGAATATATGTCAGTTATACAGTCATATAGCTGTTTCCGAACCAGTGATCTGTCATGACAGAGATAGCCATTGCCACCTGCGGGATGAAGTTACTACTTCCAGAGAAAACCTACAGGAAACCATGAATTAACTTGGGAATTACCATGAATTAACCGTACTTTATCATCCCCAGCCTATATCAGTTTTTTTTAAACCTTTGTTGACCAAACAGAAACCAGCGCAGGTCCCAGATGCCACCGTTGAAGCCGCTAAGGTGTTTAGGGAGTCTGCATCAGGCAGCACCTTCACAACGCCTTGGCCGAAATCATCAACGGATTGTAACCTCTCAAAAGATGGACAGATGGATGGATAAACCAATGGACAGGCAGGCAAACAAATAGATTTCATTTAGATTAGATCAGATTGGATTGGATTAGATTAGATTTAGATTGGATTGAATTAGATTAGAATTAGATTAGATTAGATTGGATTGAATTAGATTAGATACACAGACAGATAGACAGACAAACAGACAGACAGACAGATAGATAGATGTATAGATGTATAGTGTATAGATCTTCTGGCACCCCACCCCTTGGGTGCACTCAAGGCACACACATACACAGTGCCAAATGCTTGCTGAGATACGCATATGTCGGTCCACGGGCCTTGGTTCAAGCAATGTGGGGAACACCACCATCCCCAAATGGACCGTCTTGATGGTAGAATCCTTCAACAATATGGCTGGTGTATTATATATTGCTTCACCAATAGAATGATGGGATGAATCATGGTGAATCATGGTGGTATAACGGTATTTCACCATCGCCATGTGGGCGTTTCGCCTTTTGAAACATCGTGACGTTTCGCATCAGCAACAGAGATTTTTGAAATGGGGAATCATTGGGGAAGATCATCAACACCTTGGGGGTAACCCAAAAAAGCAGCGGTGTACCCAACCTGTGATTGCATAAGAGTTTCTCATGGCTTCAAGGCAAGAAAATCCTTGACTGCCCACACTTCTCAAGAATTCATGGTGTTTTAAGTCGATTCCCTGCTCTAAGTTCAAACTTCTTGTGGGACATATATCTGGGTAAATTATCATATTTCACGAACCTGAATCTTGCGCCCATTTGGGGATGATTCCATATGATTCCTCTTATTAACCATGATTCCAGGCTTCGGGAAAACAGTGAGGTCGTTATGAAATGTACCCAGATATATCAAACCCATCTAAGTCCCGCTGATTCATCCCACGATTCGCATCACTATGGCGTATCAGCCTGGTTATAACTGGTTTTTTTTTGCCCGGCCTGGTAAACGTTTACAGTTTGCGAACTGGAAAATCACCATTTTTTTATAGGTAAATCATCTAGAAATGGTCCATGTTCCATAGCCATGTTAAATTACCAGAGGGTAAGTAGACTGATCGCCCAATTCAGAACATGACTGCGATTCTAACCTGGATGAACTAGCAAGTATCAACCTTCAGCTATATCCAATAAAACACAATGTTATCCCCATTATATGCTGGCTGAATGATAACAAATCACCATGCTGAAAATAGCGGAGATATGATGAGATAAGGGAGTGATGAAACCTGAATCCTAACCATCGTGCCAATGATGTCACAGTAATGTTGGATCCGGATTAGTGTCATGGGACTCTATTGTGAGACAATTCCCAAAAAATATTGAGTATTTTCAAAAACTTTGAAAAAAACTCGATTGTGAGAAGTGGTTTCTCAGATCCATTTTTTTTTCAGTAGGAACAAATGGTTCAAGAACAAATACTTAATCACACTTGTTTATTTGCACACTTATTTGCACAATTGAAAGTAGATTCACATGAATTTAAAGCAACTTGTTTTCAATTGAAATCCTTTCTTATCACTAGATTTCTTTAAGGTTTAAAAGGAAAATCAATTGAAAGAAGATCGATGTTAATTGAAATCCTTACTTAAGTTGATCATCCTGAATCCCCCAGGACTGGTTCCCAAGAAAATGCCGAGTTATTGAGTAGCCTAATTTTGTTGGGGGGGCCCTACACTAATCCGTATCCAACATTAATATACATTAATCATTTTGGATATCCAAATATCTTCAATACTTCAAACATGGATCGCATTCCAACCATCATTCCACATATTTGGATAGTAAATTTATGGAAATTACAAAACTATCCAAATTTACTATCCAAATTCACATGGCCAAAATCACCTTACTATCCAATGGTTTTTTTCCGGCCCAGCCACTCTTTGGCCAGCTCCCGAAGATTCCACGCGTCCCCCACAGCCTCCTAACTTTTGCAGGGCTTTGCGGGGCATGGCCGTTCGGTGGGTCGTATCAAACATCGTAAATTGATATAATGGGGATATCATGAAATATCATCTGGTTGGTGGTTTGGAACATGGCTTTTATGACTTTCCATAAAAAGTTGGGAATTTCATCATCCCAACTGACGAACTCCATCATTTTTCAGAGGGGTAGGTATACCACCAATCAATCACCTATTGTTCATATCAGTTGGAAAATTTCATTGACCCAGTTGAAATATTGTTAGCCCAGTTGAAATGTCTTTGTTAGTACTGTGGATGGAGGAAATCCTGCATCACCAACAGGATGGTTGAAAGCCTATAAATAATGGCATGTGTATACCACCTATCAACTGGTGCAGCACCGTGGGTATATAATCGTATGACCTTGAATAGGGATATGGAGATAGAATGGGGATATCACCAACCATCGGGATATTAGCTAGGACCTAGGATATTAGATCCATCAGGGCATCCGGGTAAATTAAAATCTTGACTAACCTGAAATAATGTCATTTGGGGTTAATTCCCTTTACTAACCACACTTTCAGCAAGGGAGAACAGTGAGGCCATTATGATTTTCCTAGAAACTTGGATATCCCAAACAAACGCACAGTTTTCCGCATGAAAACTGAGATGGCATTCATCATTTTCGCTGGTTGAGATTGAATTTATCATTCCCAATTCCCAATTGTTTTGGAGCTTTGTCAGGGTTGCTCCGAACACGCAATGGAGCCAGTTGGGCCACAAAATGGGTGAAGTATAGAGGCAAAATGACCCTTCTGCTTCCCTCTTGTGGCAATGATATTACTGTAATCTACGTCGGTTGGAGTAATCCCGAACGAGTGAACCTCATTCTCGCCATGAAATCTCACATTTACGATATGTTTTTGCAATTGAAACAATTTGGATGGTCCTCCCAGGCCTTGAGACCAGGCCTTGCTTTTGAAAACAGGGTGTAGTCCCCTTGACATCCAACATGATCCCGAGATCACACATGGCTTTGGAACATGAATCTCCCCAATATGACCAACGCAACAATAACCGACCATTTGGTTTTGGGGATGTCTATACCACCCATAAAGATGCTGATTTTGGGGATGGTTTATGACATTGGGTTTACCGTACATTATTTGGTATGATCCTTCAAAAGGTTCATCCAGAAACTGGATGGAATATTTGCTACCCCAAAAAAAACTGAGAACCTTCCTGGTATCTGGTGTGAAACCCCTTGACAATGGATTTACTTAAGTTTCTCAAAAATGAGGGATACCCGGATACCCCAAGATTTCTAAGTTACCCTCTGGTTATTTAACATAGCTATGGAAAATGATGATTTACAGTTCTTAAAAATTGTGATGTTCCATTGCTACGTTAGTCATAACCAAAGGGTAAATCTAAGGATATAGTTACGTTGTAAATCGTTGTAAGTTGCATGGGGAAGTGATGACAAACCATGGGAAAACGTTGCCCCGATGATCTCACCACACGTCCAAGGAGCAACATATCCAGCATCTTCCCCCAAGGGATGGATCTCATAGGTCAACGTTTGCACCAACTTACCACAAGCCTTGGCTCGGCTCCAAGGGACTTCGGACGTCTGAAAAAAGGGTCTGGATGAAAAAAAACCACCGGACCCACAGAGATGACCGAACTCTTTGGGTCTTCAGATATTGTTCTGTTGAGACTGTATAACTCATTTGTTGTGAAAAATTGATGTTTATTGCTTTGAGTCCATATACAACATTGATCAATTGATGTATTGATGTCATATTCATTTTTCTGGGATAAATAACTTTGACGCATGTCCAGGATATCCATCTCAAAACCAGATGTCAGACCCAAGAAACCATAGATGCCCGGGATTTTTTCAGGGGACCAACAGTTGGTCGAGAAACAGCAGCAACATGTCCAAGGGACCAAGATGGACCAAGTCTCTGGCCTTGATTAGATACGTAAGGTGGTGCCCCCCAAAAGGTTATGTTTATTGGTTTATACCATGGTTGATAGGGAGGTCATCATGCTTGTCAGCTATGTCTACAAGGTGTGGTTTAGATTCACCCCATGAAAACTAGTTCGATGTATCACCAACAAAAACCAAGTGAAATTGGAGTTATGTGGCCCCCAACTGAACGCGAGCTCGAATGGGGACACCACCTTGTACTTATTTTATATGTATCCAGCATCAGCACCTGACATCAGCCCTCCATTCATCTGCTAGGGGCTCGGATTTCCAGTTTCTTCCAGAGCTCATTCATCTTCTTCAAGGCAGACATGATGGCCGATTCACGACGGACGTCTGCGAACTTGAGAATGACCTTGGAATTGCCTGAGATGTGGATGAAAAACTTGGTGACCTGATGAAGCCCAAGATAGCTGGTACGGTATAATAGGGTTTGATCTGTCCCCATGTTTGCACATAACTAGTCCAGTCATGTTCAGGGGAAGGTTGAAAAAATGAGAAAAAGATGCACCAATTGTTCTATCCAATTGCCATTCCCACAACCCCCCCAAACAAAAACTTCAGATAATCCTATCGATTTCAGCTTAACCAAGATATCATGCCGAATTTGGGATCCCAGTGTCTTCCCAATATGCTGACTTCCTCGAATTATTTGTAGTGATGAGGAAGCTTGGTGGCAGTTACACCCAACGATTCGAACCCTTTCAGTGGTTCCTTCTTGTGACATTCCCCTCTTCAAAGCTCCACAAAAAAGGGAGGTCTATGAACAAGTTCTCTCGAACAGAAATCAAATTTAGGATTTTACATTTCGAGCTCGTCCATTTTCGGTTGCTAAACATATCCGGAGGGCTTCCCATGCCATGATCGAAATCCCCAAAATCTGAACGCTCAATGTGAAACACCCAACAACGACTGAACATTAGTTATCTTTAGTTCCTACGAAAAAAATCAGGTATTTACCTTAATTAGGTATTGAAATACGATTCCATAAGATTCTCAATTAGTCAAGACACCCATCAACTTTAGTTATGTCATCGCCGTTAGCCTAGCTAAACCGCAACCAACTTGGCAAGGTACCTGGCTGCAGGTGCAGCAGCCGCGCATTGGAGGCTGAATGAAAAATCTTCTCCACCATGATGGAGCTGCAAGACTGGCTGCCCAGTTCCAGTCCACCTTCGCTGAAAAAGTGACCAGTGCACGAATCATCGGAATTCGTGCTGCAATTCCGTGGGGATTTGATCAACTGATATGGGGATATAATGGAGACTTAATGGAGATATACTTGGGATTAAGTGGGATATAGTATTGGGACAATTGGAATATATGAAGAGGAATATGAACCCTCCCCCAACTAACATAAATTCTGCCAAATAGCAGGTTGGAAAACTACTCTCCACTAAGAACGGGTGATTCATTGTGATTCTCGGAGTCTATGTTGATTTGGGGGATGGTAACATGGCTTCACCCTAAAACATGGTGTTTGAAGTTGGTTTAACCGTCTCGAAATGGGAATATCTGTGTATATAATACAATGAAACTAACACTATGGGTTACCATAGGCCAAATAAAAAAAAATATCGACCCTACCATGAATTGGGAGCTGGAAGATACTTCTTTCCAACATAAAACAACGTGATTGTCTGGGTCTATGCTGGTTGAGGGAATGGTCCATAAATGGTTGATATTCCCACTTAGATTCATGGGTCCGAATTATATAAATGCATGTCCAAGTACTTGCATGTCCTATACATTCCTATACTATGTATCCAGGAACCAATAAATGCGCTAACAATCACCCTTATTGAAATGGCTATGCAAATGGCCACCTGTCATGATGCTGCATCCATTCAAAGGTCCAAGTGCAAATCCATATCGAGGTAAATTTATTCGCTTCTATGCATTCCAAACTTGAAGGTGGATACATGTCGTGGATTTGAGAAATATGATGACATACTATGAAATATGATAACCCATATGCTCCATGTATGGTATATTTACCTACACAACTGGGTGATTTGGTTCGGGCAAATGTTGGGATTCATATTCCATCACCATGGTTCGCATATTGTTCGCATATTGATCACTGGTTGGTGGTGCAATACCCATCTTGAAAAATGATGGAGTTCGTCAATGGGGTTGGGATGACATCCCATCTATGGAAGTCATCAAAGCCATGTTTGAAACCACCAACCAGCCAGGTTGGGTATCTCACCAAATCTCATCACCATCCCCATTCCACCGGATATAACGAACACAACTATGGAAAATCACCATTTTCAACGGGTAAATCACCATTTTCAATGGGTAAATCACCCTTCTCAATGGCTAATATTTTTGATCATCTGCATCAAGTGCTGGGCCTTTCCGGCCCCTTGCCCGGCGTCATCTTCAACCTTTGTGGATCCTAGAGATCGAGATCGAGGCGGCGAGATCGATTCAACGGCCTGGAAAGCCAAAGATCTTCCCCGCGGGAGCATCCTTGGTACAGAAAAATGGATGGCGGAACCACTGACGGAACCACTGATCAATGGCAGGGGTGAGTTTCCCAAAAAGGCTGGTAATGGGTGGTACCCCAATAGCTGGCTGGTACCTGGTTTAGAATATGTTAGACAATCTGAAAATATCTTATATATGATAGATGGCACATGTTGGCACCTCAATTTTAGGAAACCACCATCTCTTACGAACTGGCAACTTGTCGGAATCACAACTTTTGGACACCTGATTTGTTCTTTGCCGTGAAGTGCCAACGTCTTGATCCCATGGTGAAATTGCATGGTGAATTTAGAAGACTAAGTGACATTGAACATGCCTCGCAATGGATACCCTCTGGTAAACTGACATATAACTATGGAAAATCACCATTTTTAATGGGAAAATCCACTATAAATGGCCATTTTCAATAGCTATGTTAAATTACCAGAGGGTACAATATTAGTATAGTAAGAGCACATGGACTCTCAGGGTTACGACATGGGGGAGGCTCGGGGAGGGGATGCTATATCAGCTCCCAACAAAAGGATCTAGCACGAAGAGCAGGTACCGAAGCAACAAAAAAAGCGATATCAAATGGTCAATCAGTCACTTGCATAGGGCTTGTTCATCAGGTAAGTTGGTTCTTGGAGAGTTGGAACCGAAAATCAATGGTTTAAGATCATTTGTCCCCATCCATGTACACTATATAGGGCTATCCCCCAGTTTTTGAGGGCCAAATTCTTGATGCAACCACGAAGCCGTGTTGGACCTTGAACTAATTATTTGTGGATCAGCCTCCGTTTAGGTGCTTGGATGATTCTGCTTGGATGATTCTGGAAGTTGGTACGTGGTCAATAACCCTAGTTACTCCAGTTAGAAAGTCCGCATTTCGTCTGTTATCCCACACATAATTGGTTCAGGAACATGGTTATCAACAAGTCTCACTAAGTGGGATGATCCTCCAATCACTGCCTCGGCAGGGCATCATCCACATTCCATCCAGTGCTTCATCATGCTTGATCATCATGGCCTTATTTTAATAGCACAAACATAGCAATTTCGGTGGTATGTCCCATTTTCAGTCACACCCTAATGGGCTATAATCCTCTTGCTAACCACTTGCCAACTTCCCTGAATCATCAGAATACAGCGCAAAAGTAGATGCAACTTTGAGTGAGATCCATGCAGTCGGTGTTCTTTTTTGTTGGGGACGCTTTTTTGTTGTGGACCCATTGCGGGCTTCAAGAATCTTGCTATCCAGTTCCGCGTGGGCCAAAAAAAACAATACACACAGTTTCAAACTCCATGAATCATAGTAACTTTGAAATCACCTGGAAAAATCTGATCGTGAACACACATGTTATTGAAATGCCTCTGACTGATCCCATTTTTTGGGCAAAAAACTAGGCGAAGAGAACCAGGCCACCAGGATGTCAAGATGTCATTACAATCAGATGGATCGTGCGCCAGAAAGGGATGGATTCAGATGGATCAAAACTTGCTCGTTGATGTGATTTTCCGGAAATGGTCCTCCCAATTTCAGAGGCTTGCACCGCTACACTTGGACTATACTTGTTTTTTTTAGGAAATCCTGCTGGAATGACGAGAAAAACACCCCTCTTTTTATCCATTCATCCCACGTAACTTGACTGGGTTCCAAAGTTTTCATCCACCATCTCCCAACCATAAACTGGGATTTGCTTAACTTGGGGGCCATTGTTAAAATACGTATGTTCACATATATGTTTATTCATTTTAATTCTATAAATCCCCTAAAAGGAAGGAAACAGGTACACAATTACAAACATAATATGGTTTTCCCAGTATTTCCCCTGGAATTGCTGAATTTCACGCTGGCCCAGTGTCAGAGAGCTGTTGCAGCTGCTCAGAATTCACTTGTTGGCTCCTGGGGCTAATGGTTCGACCCTATTTTCATGGCAAAGAATTGGGTGTTTTAATGAAGAAAGAGCCTTGGTTTCCCTCCATGATTCATATCATTTCATATCCCAATCGTGGATACCAAGCGCAAAAAACAAGTCTCTTACTGGTTAGGTCAAGATATCAGAATTTACAGCAATAGATTAGTTAGTATTAAAGTAGCCATCCCATTCTTTCCCAGATATGAAGCCAACTGCATATTCAGTCCCCAAAATGCTGATGCATTCAAGCTCTTTGACATTTCCAAAGCCTGGCATACTTAGTCAATCCCCAGACTCTTCGGGGCATCTATTGCATTCTATTGCACACGGCCAACTCAATGACACTTTGCTATTCCATGCTATTCCAGGATAACCATTTCCCACCTTCATGGTGTTTTCCAAAGCACCCATAAGCCACCCCATCCTTTGCTCAGGCTGCTCCCAAAACAACTTCTCTGGAAGGTTTAAGTCTGGAAGCCGTCCGTAGCCATCCTGAGATGTGAGTCACAACAGGGGATTTCACCAACAAAGAAGTGTCCAGTCCAAGGAAAACATATGGTATTGCATGGCTTTATGCCAAGGAAGGTTCAAAAAAATGGTCCAGCGGAGTGGATTTTCCAGTCCTGCCTTTTGGTACTTTCTTCATTTTGTCACGTACTTCGAGGTTGCTGTAGCTTGGCGGAAAGCAGGCAAGTGTCCAACCAAAAGGTTCCAAACATGTGTCCCTCAGTAAAGACGTATATAAAACATCGTACAAACACCATATTTCACCACCCTCTGAGTTCTTTTTGTAGCAAAAAGGGAATTGGCTGCCAGATACCAAGGTGGAAAACCGAAAATGCCATGCCAGAAATGCAAATCCAGGTCTCGGAACGAAGCACATCATCGCCGACCATCAGATTGGCCGACAGATCTCATTTTTGATATTTTTCGGCCAACGATGAATGATGAAACCCGTCGATCACTGCTGTTTTTTTGGGGGGTTGAACTACGCTCTGATGCCCTTTGTAACAATGTTCCCCCGTAGCTTCCTACTTGGCTGACCACCAAGTTGCAGATGTGATACAAAAGGCCAAGTCTTCGATGGCTCAAAACAAGCTTAAAACAATGGATATAGGCAGTTGCATGAATGGATCATTTGATCCACTACCGTGTCAAACACTTTGAACCCACAAAGCCGCAGCGGCCGGAAGTTCTTGCACACAGTTAACAAAAATCTATTTGCATCGTCGTTTATCCATCTGGGCTCCTTTTCAACTCTCAATATTGTTCGACATATACACCGACTGCTGGGAACAAAACCGAACACATGCGACATAAAAACATCCTAGAACATCCGGTTAGGATACTCAAAGTCTATCTGGTGGAATGTTCCTTGCCGTGTGTCAGCCATCTTGCTGCCAGGTGAAAACAAATTGGATGTCTAAGCGACTTGTAGGATTTCAGAAAAATAACATTGAGACACTTGAGTCATTTTCAATGGAAATAGACCTAGAAATAGACCATGCCACATTGACATTGCGGCATATCTCAGGAATCACCGTTTTCCATGGGCTGTGGCTTTCAGAAAGGCGATGCAAAATCACATCAATCGCTGTGAAACGGCGAACCACGGTGATCATGATCCTTCACTGCTCGGCTCCCGGGCTGAAAATGAGTGTTTCAACGCTGGCACGGTACATCTTTTTGCCACCTGACGAAGGGAATTCGGCACCAAACGATGTGCTGAATTAGCGCAACAAAAGACGTAATTTTGAAAGCTCATCTGATGTTTAACTTGATGGTGATAAACATACGTATACCATTGATTAAACATATTCTATATAACAATTAATGTAATAGGGTGTGTAGTTGGTTATAGCTGTAACATATATATATATATATATCACAATCAATTTAAGACAGAATACACCATAATCACAATAATAATACGATTAACAATACTAATAATGATCATACTACTAATAATAATAGTAATAATACATATATCATATATATATATGTAAAACTATATTTCTATATGGTTGCTGATTAAATCATCTTTTTTGGGGGGCACAGCATGGTGTTGCCACCTGTTCGAAGAGATCCTGATGTGACAAATGAGCCAAGGAAAAGGCCTCAGAACATGGGGACGGCTGCGTCTTGGAGGAAGAATCAAGCTTTCTATAAGATTCCTAAAAGATATGTTTTTTGACGTATAGTTTTGAGATTGTTTAGTGTTTTTTTTCAACTATGGGATTTCTATGAGAATTCTGAACGTCTATGAGGGTATTTTTTTGAACCTATTAGTATGTCATATGCATATAATTCCTTGATTTCATGTCATGGTAAGTTACGGGATGCTAGGGGTAAACTAACAACCTCCAAGATGGAAGTCATATGCTAAAAGGTGTAGATTTCCCTGGAAAAGCATCCAAGATCAAGAGAGCAAGATACTTGGCAAGTCAGCAACTTGCTTTTCAATCCTGAAGATTTCACAGTTGGCTCAAGGGATGTATAGATGATTTCCTGGGGAACCATAAATTTCTATGTCTATATGGATTTACCTCGGGGTTATCATCTTCCAGCAATCAAAGGTCTGTATCTGACCCTCTCTGGTGAGAATGGGCTCTCTTCTCTTTCAACTGCCTACTGTGGGTCATGTATATTAACACGAGCATAGCTGTACACGACGAGCCCAATTAATGGGCTTTCAATGGGACCATTGGTAGAATCCCCTGACAGGATGAAACTCTCTATGGGTGCTAATGTGGCCCATTGATATGGGATATGGCATCCATATTGTATACGGGTCCTAAGAATTACTACAATTCCCACAAGATTGGTACTCCAACTCTGAAACATCGCCAATTTATAGAGGATTTACCTATACCGCCTATACCTATATCATATCATGGATATTTTCCATAGCTATGTTAATTTATGAGAGGGTACTTTTTCGAGTTAGAATTCGTTGCTCACAGATTTCTGAAAGGGGACACCTGAAACGTGAAACCTTGTGGCCAAAACATGTCCCAAATCATCCATGCATGGATATGCATGGTATGTTTGCCCGCATCTACCCCAAAAAAGTAACACAGCGCAACAACAATAACACAGCGATATCTGCCAAGACACGTAGACTAGCATGGAAAAGTTCATGGGCTGATACCTGCTGGTGCTCTCACTGAATATACTGACTTATATGTAGCATCCAACAAATTGGGGGATTTTCTCCGAAATCCTGGGATTTTACCCTCTGGTTATGACTAACAGTTCGCCATGGTATAGATGGCCCATTTATAGATGGTTTACCTATTAAAAATGGTGATGTTCCATGGCTATGTTAAATAACCAGATGGTATATGGGATTGAAGCCGGCTAGATAACCATCAACAATAAAGAGATCATGGGAATCAAATGGGATTCACGGCTACCAACTAAGTGGATAACGATAACTAATACCAGTTAATTTAATAGTGGGTAATAACCAACAATAAGAGAGTTAGATAACCATCTTAATGGCTTAAGCTAGATAACCATCAACAATGAAGTCTTTTGTTTAAATCTACAATCAACGGCGGATACAATGGGGATATGATACGATAAGATGGGAGTTGTTGAGCCGATAGCATACCCCGGAACGTTAAAGTTGACCAATTTCACGGGAACGTGTTAAAACCCATTGAGACGCCGTTGGATCAGGAAGTTGAACAGGTTGACCAAAAACAAACTAAATCCCCATGGGACGCCGGTGACTGATAAGCTTTATCTTTTCAGGTTCTGTTGTGTTCAAAATTTGGAAACACATTGTGGACGCACATCTCAAAACATATTAAAATGGTACTAAGTTGTTACACAAATATCAAAAACATATTGGGACGCTGATGACGAACCAAATCTACATGATATCATTATATAACCAAAACTTCTTCCACCATCGGGTTCCACAAGCGGTTTCGCTGTTCGCGATTGGATTTGTGAGCTGAAAACATTAGTTTTTTTAATGCTGGAAGCGGTTTCGAACGACGTCCGAACGACGTCCGAACGACGTATCGAACGACGTCGGGGGATGTCAAAACCCAGACCCCAGTCCTTTCGGGACTTCGGGTTGCTTAGAATCGGCAGATTTGCAACTAATGGAGGCTTCAAGATTTGCTTGGCTTAAATTCTTAGCTGGCTATAGCCAGTGGGCACTAGCCCAGGGATTTGAGAAGTGGAGGTGAGGAGAAGAAGTGAGTGAGTAGTGGGTCAAGAGTGAGGAGTTGCACCTGTGTTAGAAATGAATCTAAACATCATCGCATCGTGGGGACAATGAAAACCAACCTAACTGCGAAGTCAGTCTAAATTACAATCAGTGCCAAACCCATGAGAAATTCAACAAAGTGAATAAACTAACTCACAAAACACAAGCAGGACGCGATTTCGGCCAACTTTAGCAAATTCACCTGCGCACCTAATACGCTCATACTGGTTCATTCGTTCAACTTTAATATCTTAGAGTATGGATTTATCCAAAAGCGGGGTATACTGGGTATACCCCAGGACAGCTTTTTGGTTTGAAAGAGCGTTTTCTCAAACATGGGATTGGGGTGAACTATTCAAGTCAAAGCCATGCGAGTCATGTGGGCAGATTAAAAGAGCAAGGGATGAACAACTGTAACTGGTTGGTGGTTTTTCGCCTACCCCTCTGAACAATATGTTTGTTAAAGTCAGTGGTTATGAAATTCATTATTCCTTCCCAACTGTTTCTGGAAGATCATAAAAGCCATAAAAACCACCAACCAGCAGACATGGCCGTGAACGTTTTTGAAACCTCGGATCAAACACATGGCCCCGAAATGTGGCACTTGGGAATCACAGGGCCAACCCATTAGGAGAAACACCATGGATTCCGTCAACAAAACCAACAACACAACCAAAAAAAATCACGTGCTTGAGATTGGGGTACCCTCTGGTCATTGAACGTAGCTATTGATTCAATGACAACACTCGAAAAAAACGTGTCTGAGATTGGGGTACCCTCTGGTCATTGAACGTAGCTATTGATTCAATGACAACACTCGAAAAAAACGTGTCTGAGATAGGGGTACCCTCTGGTCATTGAACGTAGCTATCGAAAATGACCATAGAAATAGTTGATGACCACAGAAATAGTTGATTTACCCATAAATAGCATGGTTATTTTCCATAGTTTTTTGTATGTTTACCAGATGGTATCCCAACCGGCCATTGAAGTTGGGGATATCAACATCCATCGGATGAAACTGGATGAAAGCGCCCGGCCCGGCGAAGTTGGGATCGAAACTGTGTTTTCATTCTGTCTCTCATGGGGATTTCAAAATTGACACCTGGTTGGTGGTATACCTACCCCTCTGAAAAATATTAGTCAAATGGGATGATGAAATTCCCAATATATGGAGAAAAAAAACATGTTCCAAACCACCAACCAGCACATATGTGAATTGACCAATGAAAAGACATGACGCATCATTGTTGGGCAAGTCTCCTCTTGATGCTGCTTTGTCCTACACTTCCATGGTTGGTGAACAAGCATCAACCTGGCAAATGATACAAATTCCCATTCAACACGTAATCTAAAGTTGCCCAATTCTTGCTGGGCTTAAGATCGGATTTTATATATCCCATTCAAAATGGGCTCATAAGCTAATCTCTCAGCATTTAGATGTATTCAGTATCTTCAGTCAGTGGGAGATATATCGGTCTTTAACTGAAACTGCTTATCATGTACCACGTTCAGGGGATAGTCTCTGCTTGAAGTAACTTTCTTCCAAGAAACGTATCCATAGTTGCCAGTGCGTGATCTGCGGCGCGCATAAAGAGCTCCTGCGGGAAGGATCGATAGATAGTGAAAATCGTGAAGTCAAGCCACGAACACTGTGCCCTTGTCATACAAATGCACTTGAAATGACGATTTAGGATTATGGCATACAATTGGCAACAATTTGGGCGTAAATGACCGCAAGTCGCAAGTCGCAACCATTTTTGGCCCATTTGGGGATGATTTCCATCGCAGTGAGGTCGTGGTAGGATCCGATGACACTTCCAGGTCCCATTTTTCCCGTCCGGAAATTTCCAGGAATCTCCAGATATCCTCTGGTAAACATACAAAAAGCTTTTTTTTCATAGCTGGCCCAGTCGAAAGTTCGTGGATTTACCCTTATTAAAAATCGGTGGATCTTTCCAGTTCGCTATGTTAGTTCGCTTACCAGGCCGGGTATCTCCAGTATATCCTGCATATCTGCACTGAGTTCCTCTCAAGGTGGACCACTGTTGGTGGTTGACCCACCTACCCCAACCTGAAAAATCATGGAGCGAGTGAGTTCGTCAGTTGGGATGATGAATTTAACCCAATATATATATCAGGAAAGTCATATAAAAGTCCATGGCTCCAAACCACCAGCAATGCCTTTTCAGACATCACGATGAACAAACATATTGTCATAGTTTGGATGTCCACCAGTTGAGAGATGGTTTATCCCATTATCTATAGGCTTTCAACCATCCTTTTGGTGGTGCAGGATTTCTTGCATCCACAGTATGAACGAAGACATTTCAACTGGGCGAACCATATTTCAACTGGGTCAATGAAATGATCCGACAGATATGAACAATAGATTATCTGGTTGGTGGTTGAGCCACCCCTCTGAAAAATATGAGTTCGTCAGTTGGGATGATGAAATTCCCAATGTATGGAAAAATAAAAGCCATGTTTCAAAAAGCCATGTCTTTTGTTGGTTTCCAGTCACTACACCTTTTCGCTTTTCCGTTTGCCCAGTGGAACCTGGTCCACATAGCCACACTTCGCCATGGCCCAGGCCGTGTTAGCCTAAGGGACAGAGAATTTCGTTGGGACATTTCTTATCGCCCAGATATGTTTGCAGTAATATACATATAATATATTAATAATTCTTGATGATATTGCACTAATATTCAAAATCCACTTATTGGAAAATGAATGGGTTGGCCCATCCCCACAGAAATCTACCATCAGGGATAATTAGATATATATATATATGGAAATATATATATATATATAAATATGGATATATATATATACTGTACATCTACTGAAGGGATCATATTCCCCTCAGTTGAGATTCCCCTGTCATCCCAAAATGTGTCCATCTTCGGGGATCTGGCACTGGGCTTCCATACCACCTGCTGAGGTTCGAAATCCTTCAATTGCTTTTTGACCTGGCGGCGTGACCAAACCACCAGCATGTCAAGATCCAGAAAGGGTGCGGAAATTTCTGTGGAAAATGAGAAGTTAACCATGATTTAAGCATGAAAGCATAGGGATGTCATGGGACTGGGACTGAAATGGGACTCAGCTTCCACGCTTCAAACCATGTCTTTAAACATTGGTGTCTGAATAAAACGTGTTTTTGCAACTTACCCAATGAGGTACCCACCAATGAGGTACTCACCATCAACATCCATAAACAATTGGTGCTTGAGCCATCCACAAGCTGCTTGGGTCAGCATCCTATGTTGAGGATTGCCGGAGTTGGTTGTTCAGATTATCCAAAGTTTTCCACGGTAAACAACATATCTAAAGCACATGAAACCGCCTCAAATAGATAAATGTGACAGGGTCAAAGCATTGAATCTGGGATATGCTCATGCAACTTGAATATGGGAATCTGATTCTGATAGATATACCGCTATAACCATGACTTGATGAATGGACACCACAAGAACTGGGCAACGGCTCCAACGTCTTAATCCCAGGAACACCAAAGGGGAAGGGGCTGGATTTCCATTTGCCAGACCATGTTCTCGAGGTTGGGTTTTGATCCATATCGAACTGTCGGGGGTTCCACCCCACCGCAAAACACAGCCTCAGTGGAAGCAGCTTGCAGCAACTTCTCGTCATAGATGCCGGACCTTGTTTGGGGTAGCTGATGGTAGCTGGGTCGGCTGACCGTTTCCTGGTTATGGGAAACAAGCTTAGAAAGTGGAAGCAACCAAAAACGACCGATGCCAATCAGCAAAAAATAGGGGTCTTAACCTATATGAACTACAAACATGAATATGAGCTGATGTAAATCTCAACACATCATGACTTGACCAGCAGAACCAAAAACTGGATTGAAGCAACTCAAGTTTATATACTAAGCACTGAAACATGAGATAATTGAGTGCCAACCTGGCCATGGCCATTGAGGCTCAAACCGAGCGAAGGCCCAGAGTGTCATCGAAAGATTCACAGGTTTGAAGGAATCCAAACGGAGCCTGGCCGTGGTGACAAAATGTTTGGTTCTTCCATACCTAGCTGCATGGATACACTGGGTATTTCCAGCAGAAAATGTTTGTACAGATCATGAATCGGCTGCAAGACAGAAATGTTTTGGGGTTGCAATAAATCTATCATAGAAAGGAGATATACCCAGCGATAAATTAGTCTCCACTTTTGATTCCTGGGTTCCACACATGCAAGCCTAGACAAGTGGAAGCAATACAAGGTTGGCCCCCAACGTGATAGCAACTTTGGTTCCTAATTGTCGGGATATATGTATATATATATAGATATTGATTGGATGAAAATAAACCAACATATCACCAGTTGTTTTTTTCAGCGGCCGGAGTTGCCCCCAAAACTCAGATTGTCATTCCCTCCGTTGATAATTAGACCATATCTATAAGTTGGTACAATATATATAACTGGCTCAGTGGGTTTATAACTAGATTAACTCAAGTTATGATGATGAAATAACTATAGTTAGATGGGTTAATAAACCAGCACACACAAGTGGGGGGCACCACATTATAGGACTCTGGGCGTCTCCACATCGATATGGGCTTGTGTCAAAAGTGGCTACCCATAGCATATATTCCCCAAAATCAGAAGAAACAGAAGCATCACAAACAAACATCACAAACATCAGGTCTTCTAGCCGCATTTTTGGCATTGAATCCACTTTTTGTTTTTTTTTCTCCGACACGTTTGAAGACTTGGAGCTATCGCGTTCTCGCGCGGTTTTTGAGTATTGACCAATCGACCTTTCCCAAGAGTTCAGACAGCTGGCTGGACAGCAAAACATATTTAACCATGGTTTAACATCATGACTGGTTGGTGGTTGACCCACCTACCCCTCTGAAAAATGATGGAGTGAGTGAGTAACAGTTGGGATGATGAAATTCCCAACTTTTTATGGAAAGTCTAATCAAATTCCATGGTTCCAGTCACCACCAACCAGATATATTGTTATTCCAATTATTAGCCATTATATACCATAGATTAACCATTATTATCCATGTTCCAAACCACCAACCAGATGATGTCGTCCCATGATGTTCCCAGGGAACATCTTCCTTCCCCTTCCAAGACTCAAATCTGGACACCACAGATTCGTGCATCCGCAGATGGTCTACGTATGGGACAATGACCCATAAATGAGCGCCCCTAATTAGATAACTAGTTGGATTGTGGTGCATTACACAAACAGCGTGGCCAAAAAAAAGATTGGTTTCTGTTGGTCTAAAGCATAACTTGGGGGGGCACAAATCCCATGGAATCCGATCAAATCCGATGAACGTCCGATTTCAAAAGCCGAAAAATCCGTGAAAGCCTTTTTGCTGTTCAAATCAAAATCCCTTGAAACACACTGAAAAAATATTTTCACTACAACCACAGTCATGTTACCATGTCATACTAATACCATCTGGGCGCCCCTGGCAAGATGCGATCAGCCAAGAGGTTGAAGAGAATGCCATTTTGGATGCCTAACTTCGTCAGAGCCCAAACCACATTGGATAAGTCCTGCGCTGGCTCAAGTTTTTTTTGGGAAAATCATGGCTATTTCATGGTTATTTCATCTGGTTGGTGGTATACCTACCCCTCTGAAAAATATGAATGTCAGTTGGGATCATTATTCCCAGTATATGGAAAAATTATCCATTCATGTTCCAAACCACCAACCAGTCATGGTTATGTCATAGTTATTCAATGGGATTTTGCTGGGACTTGATATTTCTTTGCATTTGATGAAGATCATATGGAGATTGTACGACATTTAATGGGAGAGGTTGGTTTATCCATCTGGGTTTTGTTGTTTTTTTTGTTGTTTTTTTTTGTTAATGTTACTCAATCCAACGATTGGTATGTCCACCATGGATCTTATGGTTGGTTATATGCTTATAAAAAGTTCGAAAGCAGCAACTTACCTATCGCGGGACACCGCATTGTATATTTACCCCATCTACTTGCAGAGATACAATAGATATAACATGATATACCCACCCTAAATCCAATTTTCTGGCCTATAGTTATAACCTAAGTCTGCCAACTAGGGGAGCCCTTCCTGTGCAGGTGAACTGGGGTATCCAACATGTTTTATAAATCTAGTTTCGCACTTGCGAACTTGGATGCCCATGGCCAATCTTAGCTATCTGAGGTAAAGCTCGGTGGCCAATCATTGAAGTTTTTGGCTTCCCAACTACAGTACGAGACCACCCGGTGGTGACCACCCCTTATTTATCCTTATTTTGTAGTGAGATTCTTTGGCCGCTCAATGAAGGAGCTTTCTTTTATCTCCTTGAACAAATAGAGCAAGATCAAAGTGATCCAATCACAGCTAGGGCCGGTGACAGAGGGACGAACCTGGGGAAGTCCGTCTGGGATTCCAGGATCTGTGGCACCAGTTTTTAGACAAACCCTTGGGAGCGATGCTGAAAGCCTCAGTTGAGCAGGCAATAACTTGAATTTTCATCAAGATTTTAATACAAGTATAGTATTATAGTCTAGTAGTGGGAATAATAAATCATGATTTAAATCTAACTGTATAGTATTATAGTAGTGGGAATACTTCTTATCTCACTTCTATCCTTTGTGCTTTTCTAAAAGATATGTGGATGATCTTGTGTATATTTACTGAAGCTAATGATGATCAGCTACCAGAGATCCCATGAGGTACATCATGGCCAGTACTGGCCATGGTGCACCTCAATGCAAGGCCGATTTGGAGTGTTTTGTTGAGTGTTAGTACCCTCTGGTAATGACTAATAGTTTGCGAACTTGAACATGGACCATTTAGTTCGTTGATTTAGCTAATAATAGCATGGTGATTTTCCAGTTCGCCAACTGTTAGTTTACCAGTGTTACTATCTCAATTCTCCAGTGCGTCCCAAGTGTTGATGTAATGTCAACCCTGGATTAATAAACCCCTAGATTGTTTAATTGGGAGGGTACCATTTAAGTATCATATTATGACTATTGGAGGGGTACCCCCCTAATTAATAAACCATTGTTTATTAATCCGGGGTTGACATTAATCCCCTGTGAATCCCATTCCAATCGCATCCTGCGGCTTCAGGCTGGCCGGCTCTGCCTTACGTACCGTGTCCGACAGCCTCGTGTTGGGGTTTGACGAGTGGGGTGATCAGCGGGAGTTGAAGCAATGTGGGACCTGTGATTTCTCGATTTTAATGGGATTTGACTGGGTTTTAATGGGATTTCATGGGATTTTACGGGATTTTGTTGGCTAAGTCACAAGTTAGTTTCGTTCACTAGGTCACATGTCAGATTTATGGTGCTTTTAAGTATGGTTAGATGGGAGTATAAACCAACATAACTCGGGGGGCCACATTGTAACAATTTGGTCGCAGATTCTGACCAATCCTTCTAAATACTAAATATTGCTAAGGGACCCCAAAATCAACCTTCTAGACTATAGGGGCATTTAAAACTAGGAAAAAGGATCAATTCGTCCGGGGCTTACGATTCCTTTCGATAGACTTATTTTCTTGGTTTGTTCGGTGAACATGTGTTACGCACTCTTGGCGAAGAGTTTTTCACAACGAAATCACCCCTTCCACAGCTTCCCTGAAATGTTGACCGGTCAAAAAAGTACTGAACCTGGGGCTAACTGGCTAACTGAGCCCAACATGTTTCTTTCTTGGTGCTGTTGATGATACTTCCTCGCGAGTCAGAGTTTCTGATGGATTTATCTCACCATTAACTCAGCGGACCATCAATGGAAGATGAGTGAAAGCGGGGTTAGGCTCCAAATTTCTCGATAGAAAATCCAGCGGACGAAAGAATTTCTCACTTCAAAGGTAGTAGCCGAGAGGGTACCTCACCAAAACTTAGCCATACATTCTGGAAACGCAACATAGCTTTGAAAAATGGCTCGTGTGTATATGATTTATCTATCAGACACTGTGGTGTTCAGCTATGTTAGATTGCCAGAGACTACACTATACATTATACATTTCAATGGAACCAAACATCAAGAGGCCTAGCGACAAGTTACCAGTTCTCCTGCCTGGTCACAAGACGTCTGAAGCGCGGTTCCCGCCGCAATCCTGCCTGTATGGAGTTTTTTGTGAAGCTAACAACTACCAAGACCTAAAGGTAGGGTTGGAGAGAAATTACAAACACAGACTGGGGAAGTCAACTATCTATATTTTGCACTTTTCAAATATTTGTTTACCTGGTAGGGAGTTTATACATGAAAGAACAAAATCATTTATATACTGACTAGAGATGGGGGTTTACTACGTACCTATTTAAGGGAGGTCACCTAAATTCATGCGGACATTTGCCTATTAAACAAATGAAGAGCTGGATTGGCTGCTACGGTTAAGCTGTTACGATGCAGTTCGGAAAGGAATAAAGTGGAAAATAAGGCAACTATTGATTGCTATATCAGGAAAATCCTTCTATAACCTAGTCAGAGGGGCTAGAAATTACTAGACATACTGTTCTTTTTTTCGATTGGCAAAGCTTCTCATCTGGTTTTGCATTGCTAGATATTGCAGCCGCCTCCAGAGGTTGATGGTAAAGAACCCCCCTTGGATTTTCACGAATCCTGATGAAAAACACCAGTGCCGTAGAAAAAAATGTCAATGACGACGTTCTGTTCTGCAGTTGAGTCAGCTGGGCAATTCCAGTGAATGCTTTAGACACTTTAGAATATCAACACATATTCTGGTTGGTGGTGCAATAACCGTCTTGAAAAATATCACAGTAGTCAATGGGGTTGGAATTATCCCATATACTATGGAAAATAATCCAGCCATGTTTGAAACCAAATCACCAATAGCAACGGACTTTAAGGATCTTTAAGGAACAACGAGAGGGATCCGCACCATGGCGAACTCGCCACTGGGTGATTTCACTGCAGCAGTGTACCCGGTGTAGCCTCTTGGGGACCTGCTGCTTGAAATTCTCCAATTAGCAATTGGCCATATGGGAACCAACAATAATTCATAATTCATATACTGTAATATGTACAGTGATGTACAGTGTATCATTTCAATATACGTAATCTGGCACCTTGGAATACTGACAAAGGTCTGGAATCTGAGACAATGCAGCCATATTCCCCATATTCCATCAGCATCACCGAGCCATCACCGCAACTCAGGACGTCTGCAGTAAAGGTGAACCAAATACCAACATGGTCTCGGAAGAAACAATCAATCTAAAAGAAAAGCAGACATCACAACTTTTACTCGAATTGGCATGCTCAATGTTGCTTAAATACTCCTTCCTCTAGGATCATTGAAAATCTAAAGTATAGCACACAAACCAACCACTACCCTGACAGTAATAACTTGACCTTCGGTTTACTACTTACTGAATCCTCAATGCCTGGAGGCTGGATTCCCATCAGAGCAAGTTGTGCAGGTAAACCCCCAAACAACGCATCTAATTAGTGAACCTGAAACAGGGTTTGTTGTTCTGTTGTCAGTTGTGTTGACCATATAAGATCATATAAGTAAAAAGCCAGATCACACTTGACAAACCTGACACAGAACCAACCTGGTGAAAGGAGGGCCAATTAGCCATCACGACGCCCTGTTTCGGCTCACTGGTTGATAAATATAGGATGTAAATTCTACACAGGATGCTGAAACCTCAGGTTTTTAGGGGGACATCCAGATTTGGTACGCGCCTTTTTGTTTACCAAAGAGACCGAAGCCAAGCGATGCAACGCGGTGGTCAGATTTACCACCTTGGTCACTTGAGGTTAACTTTGAAGGATTTGTTTATGGGATTATAATGGATTAATGGGATCATATAGGATTATAGGATCCCATAAATAATACCATTTTAATGAATCATAGGATAAAAAATGGATTAATACCATTATAGTATCATTTTCTATGGGATGATATAATACCATGATCATATCATTTTCAATTAATATCATCATAGGATTCATGGGATTACCCTCTGGTAGACAGGACAGCCCCACTTAAAACTATGGGTCACATCACCATTTCTTGTCAGGATGAATCAACGAACTTTCTATGGCAATGTTCAATACCAAACTACTATGTAGAAAAAAGCAGAGGGTTATTTTTGGATGAATAAGATCATTGATGGTATGAACGTCCTCGTGATAATACAAATGGATTAATAGATCATTATTAATATGTAGATTAATGGATGGTATTTAACCTTCAGATATGGGGTTTTGAACCAACCATTTTATGGGAATACAATGGAGTATTCAACTTTTTTTTTGTGGTAAACCCAATGCCATAAAAAAAAAAAACAACATCACAATTCACATGGGTTGCATAAACCATCCCCAAATATTTGGTTTATTGAATTTACCACATTAGTGACTCTTTGACTCTTTGAATAAACCTCAAGTAAAAAACAAACACATATAATCATCTGGTGATTGCTGTCTTGATTTCTCTTGATGGGGAGAAAAACATGGAAACTAATGAGGAACCTCTTATAAGGTTTATTTGTCTTATGTATTTTTTTGGGGAAAACAATGGTGAATTTTGGGTGTAAAACCTATGCAAATGGAGTCGGACCACAGCGAAGGTGGGAACACAATTAACATGTCTTTCCAGTCTGTTCTCTGATCAAGAAATGGTGACGCGTGAACATGTTGGTCCCAGAAATGAGATGGTGGTACACACCAAAATGGCCAACACGTGTGAGTACACTCTTGATGGTTGATAGGTTTACCACATAAATATCAACCGTTCAACCCCGGAAAAAAAAAAAAACAAAAAACTGGCTTATTTTTTGTAGGATACCGATTTCGAGTAGCAAATTCTTTTCTTATTTGCAGGATGGGGCCCCGCACTTATGTTTGTTGGTTTAGAAACCCTTATATATAATCCCCATTATAAACCATAAACCAACTATCACCATAGTTATATCTACCATAAACCAATCATTATATTAACTATAGTTATAAACCCCATGAAAACTCGTTATATCTACCATAACCCATCGTTTTTTCCGTCACTTTTTTTAGGCCCATCCGGGAGTCATCATCGGGAAGCCGGGCGTTGAGTTGATCAAAGTTCTCATCCACGATCTGGCGGTGACATATGGGGATTCAAAAAGAACGTATGGGGAACCCCAAAGGAGAATGGATCCATTCCCTAACCTCATACTCATCCAAATTTGGTTTAAAAAGGAGAAACCAGAACCTCAAACTCATCCAAATTTGGTAGTTTCAATGGAGAAACCCTGAACAAATTTTGAGGAAATCATGATTTTGGGAGGCTTTTCGAATGACTTTTTTGCGAGTTCGTGATCTCTAAGTCACTTGAAAGCGCGCAGTAGGGCGGTTGCTTGAAACTGTTACCCCCCAATCGTCAGAAAAAAAAAACAGGTCAGTAATCACCTCCCAAACTCAACAGCCAGACTTCGTTTCTTTGGATGGGCTGCCCTCTCCATGATATGGACCTGGGGAAAATTTTCAGGACAGCCCCATATTTAATGGGAAAATCGATGGTTTCCGGTAGATTTTCCCTTAAACCAATCCATTGATCTATCTTGCTACTGCGAGTTGTCCAGAAAAATCTCCAGAAATCTCCAGAGTGAGTGAAAAAAACCACTGCGAAATGAATCACCTGGCAATGGGAAATCCCTGTGTTCAATAGGTCACAAGTCCGAAAAAAACATGGAGGTCTTCAGACCGGAAAGCTGTGCCTGAAGGATGCGTTCTGGCGCACCTCATAGGGATCTGACTCCAAGAGAATTTTAAAAAAAGACGGCAAGTTGTCCACAGTATCAGCAAAGCTATCCATATTTGGGTTTAAAGGGGAACAAATTATAACAAATTGACAAATTTCGGGAATCCATCGTTTTTACCCCTATTGCTTCTACTTCCTGCAGAGTTTCACTTAAACTAATTGTGGGAAGAGTAAGGCCATCTCTCTGAGGCTTCGTAAGATGAATGGATTGTAGATACATTGCCTGAAAACTGTCCATGATTTGGGTGAGTTGCCTTGCTCCCGGGGCATCTAGATCATCTAGAAGCAATATCTAAGTGGAACGCAACTGGCGGCAAGTTCCATGTAAAATTCTTGGCGTTCTCAAGACTTCAAGATCCTTTGTGCATCTCCTGCTATTGAAGCATTCTGAAGACTAGACAGCAACACCAAATCACACTGACTTGTTTGTGCGCTAAAACCCACCCAAAAATGGAATGGCTATAGGCTATAGGTGATAATCTACATGTAGAACTTGTCTATCTATCTATATATATAATAATATAACATATAGCATGCTACCATGCAACTTCTCCCGTCATACGGGAAATACATGCAGAATCTGGGGATAAGCCGGATGCCCGAAGGGTTTGTCCAAAACAAGGATTTCGACAAACCAAATGCAGTGGTTTAAAAGGACCTTTAGTCATTATATAATTTGTCCACACTTGTGGGCCACAACCTGTGCTTTTTTTTCGACGTAGCTATGTCAGCCATGGCCCATTTAAATAGATGATAGACATGATGCATTATGATTTACCATTCTTAAACATGGTGATTTTCCATTTCGCAAACCGTTGGTGATAACCAGAGGGTAATTGGGAGGACATCACGTCCGCCTGCATGGACGATAAGCTGGTTCAGCTGTACATTCACCTCAGGGTCAAGTCGAAGTTGATGCCGAAAACCCCCGCAGAAAATGGGGTGTAATTAGAGGAACAACACTGGACATGGGGTATAATTAGAGAAAAAACGCTGGAAATGGGTATAATGAGGTATAGTTAAAGGAACAACTCTAGATGACAAAATTAGTATGAAATTGATTTGGGTACAAAACTGGATACACCCTATATAAATGAATATTATCCCATCGAGTTATTCACAGGCCCATATCTCTGGCATTCCCATATGCACAAACCCTGTCCTAAAACCAGCGCTTCTGAGGGGGATTATTGTCAATAGCAGGGAAGGATTGGAACGAAAACAAATACCAAAAGCTAAAAAAAAAGATCAGTTTATCCTTCGGAAGCAAAGCACAGCGAGGGGGCATGTTTCAGACGTTTCTGTCGTATCGTTGGACAATGTTGGACACAACTCGGAAGCAAGATACAAAAAGGCCCAACATGACGTTCAAAACCTAGAATCTGTTCACTTTCCGCGGGAGATGTTCAATTTGAATCGGGTAATCAAACATGGAAATGGAAAATCAGCCACTGATAGAATCTTAAAGACATGATTTTCCCATTCAAACTTCGTTTATAGTGGTTTTTCCTCTATTTTCTTATGATTTTCTCATTCAAACATCATACTTCGTGGATTTTCCAGCCATGTTTGATGACGTTGCTATCCCAGGCGGAACTGGGGCTACCCGCCCTGTCTGGTATGGCTTGACCTGGCGAAACGCGGTGGAAAACTTCTGCAGCCTGAGATGACACGAAATACTCTTATATAAACATATATAATTATATATGTTATCTATATATATATGTTATATATATGTTATATATAAATATATGCAATATACATAATTATATATATGCTATATAAATATATATATATACAGTTATTTATATATATATATATGCTATATATATACTTATATATTTGCTATACAGATGATTAAACACAACTATATACATATATGCTATATTTATATGTATACATGCTGTATACATATTATATATATATATATGCTATAGATATATTTTTTTATACGCTATATAAATATAACTGTATATCTATCTATAAATAAAATTATGTATATATATATGCTATACAGTTATATATATGTGCTTTATAGATAATTACATATTTGCTATATATATATATATATCTATCTATACACTATATGTAAACAATTATATGTATAAAATAATATATACATATACATATATATAATTAAGTATATGCTATATATATATACATACACAACATACATTTTTGTACATGTACGGTGCGGAATCATATATATATATACATACATATTGTACATAGATTGAATCATATTGTTTTGTGGTTCCCTCTCAATTCAGACTTATCAATAAGTGTCCCGTGGCGTTTGCTCAAGGCCTCAATATCTTTGTGGATCATGTCTGACCCATCATGTCTATCCACATCTTCGCATCCATCTTGCCAGAAAATTTTCATGATAGTTGGTATATCCAAACCCATGACGGATCCGGCTGGTGCTGGTATATTAATGCTAACATGACTGGGGTATATTGATGGGATCCATGTTACCATATATGGCATACATGGATCCTATGGGAAATCATATCAACAATTCTTTTGTTGGACTTGTCTGCTTTCAATTTTTGCTGCCTAGAGTCCTAGAGCTAGGTTCCGGGCCCGGGCCCCCCGGGGCCCGGGGTGCCATGAAAACAACTCTGATAGCCTCATCACAATCATTGGGTGATATTCCCACTCTGTAGATATTACCATCTGGTTATGACTAACATAGCCATGGAAAATCACCATTTTTAATAGGTAAACCATTTATAAATGGGCCATTTTCCATGGCTATGTTAAATAGCCAGAGGATAATGAAAACTGGGCAATTAAGATTACAGTAATTACACAAACAGTTGGACTCTCAATACGAAGAATGACCATAAGAACTGTGAGTGCGTGGATTTTCTGTCGATCGCCAAACCATCTGACTACAGATTGTGCTCCTCCGAAGAATCTCTATATATTGGTTGGTTAACCACAATGCTATCAGATTGATGAACCACAATGCTATAAGTAAAGCTACTATACTGGTTGAAGAACCACAATGCTATCGAGACTTTCTTGTTTCGGGCAAACTGCGGCACCCTGAGAAAATCACGTCAAGATGGCTGGTAATGATGGATGCTCATTTCCCCTATGGTAAATTCATAAAGTTTGACCCATCCGCAAATGACGACCTAAGCAAACATATCCCAAACAATTGGTTGAGAATAAAACCAACCACCACCGCAATACTTGACGGTTCATCCCACTGAGCACACAGAAGCAGACTTTTTCTCCCTGCTTGGCCCACTTAGCAGGCCACGATTGACCATCAAATTCTACGTCTTATGAACCACCAAGTTGAACATCCGGTAATCATCCCCGTGTTTCAGATAACCCACCATGAATGTAGATCATTTTCCTAAAAGAAATCAGGGGTAAATTCCACGTCTATGCAAACGTTTCCCGTGGGAAACCATGGGTTTTCCATGGTTTTACACATCTATGTAAAGGTTTACCCTTGGGAAAATCCCTGCTCTTGATCCGCCTGCGGAAGCGTCCGCCGCTCGACGTCGAAGCCCGCTGGTCTTGGTGCTGGAATCCGTAGTATACCTGCAATGCCCAGCCATGAACAATCGCCTACAATGTGGGGCCCCATAGTTAGCTAAGTTGTTTGACATAACTCCAATAATTACGGCTGATGATATGCAAATAACTATGTAGTCAATGTGGTGTATATATATATGTATATCTATTAACAATATATCTATTAACTATATATATATGTGTTTATAAATATATACTTATATAATTATATACATTGATATATATATATATATACATATATATATATACATATCAACTTCAAACTGGGGGGGCCACATTGTATCATCCCCTATCCACATGCCTGCTCGGTAAGCCAATTTCGATGTCTTTTTTCCCCAGAGTAAACTGCAACAACTGTCAACGTTGAACTTAGCTACTTAGAATACTATTGCTATACAGTTTAATATGTTTAATATTTGAAGTTGAGTCAAAATATAGGGTTTCCTAGAGATGTTAAACTAAGCCTTAGCGGGAGTACCAATTCACCAGCCAATGGATATTCATGCTAGCCATTGATACTGTGAGAAGGACTATTTGATTTTGAATGATGGATCACAGCCACTACAGAAATAAATCTTCACTAATCCTAATAGGCGGTGTATATTTTCATGATGGGTAAGTGATGGTAAAAAGATGATGTTCCATGACACTTTCCTGGGCTTCTGCTGATCACTTGTTTGTGTTCGGATCATCTCATGGCATGGAATCCAATAGCTGCTGGGCTCCCAACACATTTTACACTTTCCATGTGCAAATCTAAGCAAACATTTTTTGACATGGTATATGAACTGGGGCAAAAGGATTTAGGGGTACCATATTTTCAGATCAAACAAATCTCACATTTCTCAGGATGTTCAATTCTCCGAAGAAATGTGCAAATCCAACATGCTTCTTTCTTAAGTTTAGCAAGAACACCTTTAGAAGAAGTGAATCAAATGAAGATACCGTCTAGAAAAGCAAAGAACGACTTCTATGAAAGGAACATGCTACCCGCAAAAGGTGTAAGAAAAGGGCAAAAGGGTATAGGACTTTAGCCAATAGTCTACAATATGGGAACTGAATATAGCCTTAATAAGTCTTTGTCTTTTTTGTTCCACGTTTCCACAAATACAAAAAACATTTTGTAACTTGAAGGTGACTCCTCTTCCAAATCACCGCCAAAGCTATGACGAGATTGGAGAATAAACAACTTCATAAACATCCAGGACCACCAGTTGAGGCAACATCCTCAAGTCTTCTGGAACCTTGATTCGCAGGTTTTAGATGATTTTTTTTGGACATCCCCATGATATCCACACATGGCCATCTGGTTGGTGGTGCAACAACCATCTTGAAAAATATTGCAGTAGTCAATGGGGTTGGGATTATCCCATATATTATGGAAAAGAAAAAATGTTTGAAACCACCAACCAGTATTATATATCCAATTGCATCAGTATGGACATACCGACATACCCAAGAACTCTTCAGTTTAGCTCCAAACGGCAATTCGAAACACCCTCGAAACAGCGAAACTGCGGGTCGTCACTTTGAAAGGAAATGATCTCCACCTCCGAAAACCAGAGATGGCCTGTAGGGGGCAGGCAATCAGCAAAAAAAGCATTGATAAAATAGTCATAAACCCAATAGGAGCTTGTCTGAAAATGGGCTTCCACCAATGGCCGATATTGATAGTGATGATGTAACCAATGGATTTAGGGGGTACCATATTTTCAGGCAAACACCAAGAAATGAAACCCATCAATTGGGATCAAAAAACTGTCGAAGATGAGGAATAGTCACATACCAAAGATGTGTTGTTGAATAGCAAATGCTGATCAGAGCGAGTCGTCTTGACGTCTTGACTTGAGGCCGGCAGCAGTCCCTTTGAGAATAAGCCACAATTTGGGAATCCAAGAAACTTGTCACTTGTGGCAGTAGCCAACCAAAAATCAAGGGGAACTTGCCCAACGTGAAATGGCATAGGAAAGTTGACCAACACATGGCCTGACTGTCTGCAAGAATGGGACTTCCCGTACAGAACATTTCAGGGACAGAGGCGGTATACCATTTGCTTCCCAATTGCGTGTAACCAAACGGTGAAAAATTGTGGCATCTCCGTGACTGGCACTCATCAATCTCAAGATTTAGAATCAAAGTGTGGTAAACCCAATAATCAACCTCCAATTTTGGAGGGTTTATAGTTTATATCATCCATTTTGGTCAAAAAATGGGGATAGTCTATGGCATTGGCTTACAAAAAAGTACCTACGAAAAGGCAGCGATCTGGACAACACAAACACATGACTCAAAGGTTGCGTCCTTGGACGCAAAAGATCCCATGTTCTACCCGTCCGAACACAAACGTGACATGGACAATCCCTTGTGGATGATGAAACGGACGCAACTCAAATGGTCCGCCAGGGACAGGAAGGAAAAAACACAAGGAACCACAACCACAACTTCGCTTACCGTAAAATGATGACTTAGATTTAGATGACTTGCATTAAGACTTACATTGGATACTACTGATTTATACGGGATTTCCATTCACTATATATAAAATGATAACTTGGATATCACCTTAGAAATCCCATCAATTCTTAGTGATTTCCCATCGCATCAGCCCAGCTGAGTAGACCAGGCGTTTGGGTGGGACGGAACCTTGGACGCGGCCATTGAGATGAAGAACCAGTGCCCAAACATGAAAAAATACAGTGAAATCCATATTTTCAGTAACTATATCCCAGAAAAAAGTCCGTGAATGTTGAAATTTATGTCATGTTGATGTTCTCATCTGTCAGAGTGCTAGTCGCTGTAGCCCTGACTGGTCAAAACCACCATTGTTGGCGGAACCCAGGGGTCTGCAGCTGATCTTGTCATGTTAAAAATCCCAAGTGTCAATTCCTCATGTTGGTTAAGGTCGCCCTTTCTTGTCGATGCATAATCTTTGCTGGTAAAATCATGTTTTTTTTCCTGCTTACGCAACCCCGTTTTTTCATAGTCAAATCATCATTTCCCGGTGTAAAACCCACACGTGTCATTCTGGAATCCAATTCATTTCCTCATTTTCCCCTGCAAAATCCACATGTTTCACATACTGGAATCCCAATTCTTGGCGATTTGCTCGTATGAAATCCACGTTTTTGTCACATCCCCAGCATTTCCCAGGATTTCCCAGCTGCGCCAGCCATCCCAAGCCCGGGCTCGCGCACTCGGCGGCGTCAGGGTTCAAGCTTGCCCCCGCAGCCTGTGTGGATGATTGTTTTGGGAGAAGAATGAGTTATGAGAAATTAATTACTAATTACTAAGTTCTACTAACAAGATCTATAAATCATTAGAAATTCTTACATAATAACAATTATTTACTAGATATTGGATTTATTGATGGTTACTAAGTCTACTAAGATTACTAAGTACTATCAATTATCATCCATGTAACATAGACCCGGGCAAGCCGGCGGCGGAAGTTTCCCAAGAATAAATGACCTATAGTTCGACGCCAGCCTGTCCCGACCGTGTCCTTCACTCGACAAGCGGCTTTTTTTTCAGCGAGAGACGAAGCAAAGTCTTCACACTCCACACTTCGCACTCCACACTTCACACTGCACTCTTCGCACTCGAAACTTCACACTTCACACTCCACACTTCGCACTCGAAACTTCACACTCCACACTTCACACTTCACACTCCACACTTCACACTTCTCACTTCTCACTGCTGCCTTCACACTCCAAACCTCACACTTCACACTTCACACTGCGCTCTTCGCACTCCAAACTTAAACTTCACACTCCACACTTCCACACTCACACTTCACAGTTCACACTTCTCACTTCCCACTGCTTCCTTCTCACTTCGCACTTCACAGTCCACACTTCACAGTCCACACTTCACAGTCCACACTTCACAGTCCACACTTCACAGTCCACACTTCACACTTCACACTTCACACTCCACACTTCACACTTCACACTTCACAGTCCACACTTCACACTTCACACTTCACAGTCCACACTTCACACTTCTCACTTCTCACTGCTTCCTTCACACTCCAAACTTCACACTCCAAACTTCACACTTCGCACTTCACACTCCACACTTCACACTTCCCGCTTCACAGTCCACACTTCACACTTCTCACTTCTCACTGCTTCCTTCACACTCCAAACTTCACACTTCACACTTCACACTTCCCACTTCACACTTCACAGTCCACACTTACCACTTCTCACTGCTTCCTTCACACTCCAAACTTCACACTTCTCACTTCGCACTTCACACTCCACACTTCACAGTCCACACTTCACACTTCTCACTTCTCACTGCTGCCTTCACACTCCAAACCTCACACTTCACACTTCACACTCACTCTTCGCACTCCAAACTTAAACTTCACACTCCACACTTCACACTTTTCACTTCCCACTGCTTCCTTCACACTGTACACTTCACACTGCACTCTTCACACTCCACACTTCACACTGCACTCTTTGCACTCCAAACTTCACACTCCACACTTCACAGTCCACATTTCACACTTCTCACTTCTCACTGCTTCCTTCACACTCCAAACTTCACACTTCACACTGCACTCTTCACGCTCCACACTTCACACTGCACTCTTCACACTCCACATTTCATCTCATCTGAGCTCTTCTCACCTTATCCCAGCTCATCTCTTCTCATCTAGTCCCTTCTCATATGTCATCTATTAAGCTTTCATTATAATTCCCAGCACTACTACTAATCACTGTCGCACCCTTGATGCACCCACTCCAATGCGATTTACGAAGTCCAGCTGCAAAAGACAATAGTATTGCGCACTTCACAGTCCACACTTCACACTTCTCACTGCTTCCTTCACACTCCAAACTTCACACTTCACACTTCTCACTTTGCACTTCACACTCCACACTTCTCACTTCTCACTGCTTTCTTCACACTCCAAACTTCACACTCCACACTTCACACTGCACTCTTTGCACTCCAAACTTCACACTCCACACTTCACACTTCACATTTCACACTTCTCACTTCTCACTGCTTCCTTCACACTCCAAACTTCACACTTCACACTGCACTCTTCACGCTCCACACTTCACACTGCACTCTTCACACTCCACATTTCATCTCATCTGAGCTCTTCTCACCTTATCCCAGCTCATCTCTTCTCATCTAGTCCCTTCTCATATGTCATCTATTAAGCTTTCATTATAATTCCCAGCACTACTACTAATCACTGTCGCACCCTTGATGCACCCACTCCAATGCGATTTAAGCTGCAAAAGACAATAGTATTGCGCATGCAGCCACAGCACGAAGCAACCTTGACGCAGCCATTACAATGCGATCTGCGGAGACTGAGTTGCAAAGCACAATAGAACTACGCGCAACGGCGTCGGAAATTGTAGCTCCAAAACCGGATCTCGACGCCAGAGCGAAAAAAAAAAGACGATTTTGAAGCACTTTTTAAAAGGATTTTTAGAAGGAAAATCACTAGCGCCAAAATGGAGAAAATCTGCTAACAAATCACTGTCGCAGCCTTCATGCAGCCACTCCAATACGATTTACGAGATCCAGCTGCAAAAGACAATAGTATTACGAATGCAACCACAGCACGAAGCAACCTTGACGCAGCCATTACAATGCAATCTGCAGAGACTGAGTTGCAAAAGACAATAGAACTACGCGCATTGGAGTGCGGAAATTGTAGCTCCAAAACCGGATCTCGATGCCAGAGCGAAAAAAAAAACGATTTTGAAGCACTTTTTAAAAAGATTTTTAGAAGGAAAATCACTAGCGCCTAAATGAAGAAAATCTGCTGACAAATCACTGTCGCAGCCTTCATGCAGCCACTCCAATACGATTTACGAAGTCCAGCTGCAAAAGACAATAGTATTACGTATGCAGCCAAAGCAGGAAGCAACCTTGCAATCCCATTTACATTGCGGGAAGGATACTACAGTTGCAAATCACAATGGAATTCCATTGGCAACTCATCCACCAGCGCCACTTGCAATCCCATTTACATTGCGGGAACGATCCTACAGTTGCAATTCACAATGGAATTCTGTCGACCGCACATAGACGAAACACAGTTGAAACCCCATTTACAATGCGGAACCGATCCGAGACCGATCCGACCATGATCCGACCATGATCCGACCATGATCCGACCATGATCCGACCACACACGAGACCGTCTCGCACCCGTCGCACCGCAGAGGTAGATCATCGAGGTTCGGGGACAGACTTTGTATGGAAAAACATAGGGTTTCGTGCATCTGCTATCTCTCAAAAACGCATTTCGTGCGAGACTACGAATGCAACCAGAGCACGAAGCAACCTTGACGCAGCCATTACAATGCAATCTGCAGAGACTGAGTTGCAAAAGACAATAGAACTACGCGCAACGGCGTCGGAAATTGTAGCTCCAAAACCGGATCTCGACGCCAGAGCGAAAAAAAACGATTTTGAAGCACTTTTTAAAAAGATTTTTAGAAGGAAAATCACTAGCGCCAAAATGAAGAAAATCTGCTGACAAATCACTGTCGCAGCCTTCATGCAGCCACTCCAATACGATTTACGAAGTCCAGCTGCAAAAGACAATAGTATTACGTATGCAGCCAAAGCAGGAAGCAACCTTGCAATCCCATTTACAGTGAGGGAACGATCCTAGAGTTGCAAATCACAATGGAATTCCATCGGCAACTCATCCACCAGCACCACTTGCAATCCCATTTACATTGCGGGAACGATCCTACAGTTGCAATTCACAATGGAATTCTGTCGACCGCACATAGACGAAACACAGTTGAAACCCCATTTACAATGCGGAACCGATCCGAGACCGATCCGACCATGATCCGAGACCAATCCGAGGATGATCCGACCACACACGAGACCGTCTCGCACCCGTCGCACCGCAGAGGTAGATCATCGAGGTTCGGGGACGGACTTTGTATGGAAAAACATAGGGTTTCGTGCATCTGCTATCTCTCAAAAACGC
>CAMXCT020001902.1:494966-620300 GCA_947184155.2 Cladocopium goreaui | reverse complement strand
TTTATAGCTGGGAAAATCATCTATAAATGGGCCATCTATACCATGGCTATGTTAAATAACCAGACGGTAAATGATCTTAAACCATTTTTAAGTAGATCTTTTAAAACTACTATTAAATATCGACTAGTTGGTGATCGTAAATGGAGGATCCCCAAAGATTTCAATGCTAAACTGATCTAATGGATGAATTCATGGCATTTACCCTCTGGCAATGACGTACCAGTTGCACCCCGCACTATTTCAGTGGGATTATACTCGTCGAGTTTTTCGGATTTGCTATAATCCATGTGTTCCTACTTTAATGGAACGGTTAATGAATGGGGATTGGCCAATGTTTTGGGATGGTTCATCAATGGTGATTTACCATCTCCCAAATGAACAGTTTGACCATGTTTGACCCTGAACATCTATAACCTTCAATGGAAATTCGCCTTCCTTTTCCAATATTTGCTAGGGTCTATGTTAATTTGGGGGATGGTAACCAACAATAAGCTATGAGGTGGTCCAACAATAAGCTATTTAAGTAATACTAGTTTTCTGGAACATACGTAGACGGGCTATGGGATTAACCAACGGGTGGGTAACTGGCTTAGAACCCGCTATATTTTCCCAATTGAGCATTTTTCAAAACCTCTCTTGGTTGATGATTACAGGAGACTATACTACTCAATATATCGGGGAGGAGGATCATTCCGCTTAGAAAGTGGTTATTAACCCTGGTTAGTAGTTACGTCCCCTAATTAAGTAGGTGATCCAGTCTATATCCTCTGGTAAAGTAACATAACTATGGAAAATCACCATTTTGAATGGGAAAATCCACTATCATTGACCATTTTCAATAGCTATGTTAGTTTACCGGAGAGTACATGGATGTACTATGGTTATTAGCCACTTACTAAGTGGGATGATCCTCCAAGTAGCCCATATCCCCATCAAATCCCAAATATAGGCCTGACAAATGGCTATTCTGGTTGGTTACACCATTTGTCAATATCTATATGGCCATTTATAGTGAGTTTTCCCATTAAAAATGGTGATTTTCCATAGTTATGTTACTTTACCAGATATATACTGGATCACCTACTTAATTAGGGGACGTAACTACTAACCAGGGTTAATAACCACTTTCTAAGCGGAATGATCCTCCTCCCCGATATATTGAGTAGTATAGTCTCCTGTAATCATCAACCAAGAGAGGTTTTGAAAAATGCTCAATTGGGAAAATATAGCGGGTTCTAAGCCAGTTACCCACCCGTTGGTTAATCCCATAGCCCGTCTACGTATGTTCCAGAAAACTAGTATTACTTAAATAGCTTATTGTTGGACCACCTCATAGCTTATTGTTGGTTACCATCCCCCAAATTAACATAGACCCTAGCAAATATTGGAAAAGGAAGGCGAATTTCCATTGAAGGTTATAGATGTTCAGGGTCAAACATGGTCAAACTGTTCATTTGGGAGATGGTAAATCACCATTGATGAACCATCCCAAAACATTGGCCAATCCCCATTCATTAACCGTTCCATTAAAGTAGGAACACATGGATTATAGCAAATCCGAAAAACTCGACGAGTATAATCCCACTGAAATAGTGCGGGGTGCAACTGGTACGTCATTGCCAGAGGGTAAATGCCATGAATTCATCCATTAGATCAGTTTAGCATTGAAATCTTTGGGGATCCTCCATTTACGATCACCAACTAGTCGATATTTAATAGTAGTTTTAAAAGATCGACTTAAAAATGGTTTAAGATCATTTACCGTCTGGTTATTTAACATAGCCATGGTATAGATGGCCCATTTATAGATGATTTTCCCAGCTATAAACCTCCATTTATAAGGGATTTTCCATGGCGAACTGTTAAATAACCAGATGGACAATCACCATTTTTAAGAACGGTAAACCATCAATTTCTATGGGCCATGGCTTAACCATGGCTAATTATGTTAGTCATAACCAGGTTGGGTAAGTCGTTATTTGCGCATCAAAAAGCCCAGTTGGAGTTACCAATCCTCCCAGAAAATCCCGTGCCTGGCTGACCTCTGGGACACCTGGAGACCGGTGTGTCCATCATGGGTCGGCCAGGTAAACCTAAAATAAATGGCTAATGGATGGTTATTACCTCAGTCATATGGTAATTTCATAGGTAACTTGACCCATCCCCATATGAAACTTTCGAAAGATCCCCAAGCTTTGGAAGTGCCATTCTATTCGAAAGGCCTTTCGACGCGCCAAGTATGGCAATGGAAACACTGAATCAGTTTTCTTGTGGATTGTCCACATGAAGATGCGGCTTGTAAAGTGGCATTGATTGTTTACCAGCCCTACAAGGTGGTGCCCTCCAGTTAAAGTTGGTTTCGAACCCCATCGAAGTATAGAATACTATAGATATCCACGATCCACCATTAAATTAGAAACCTAGTTATAAACTAACTTCGCTATCATGAACAATCTATTCATTATTCATTCCTTTTTTAGTATGTGTTTGTATATAAATCCCGAAGTTCCATCAGTTTTCATGGTTAAATGCCAGGTGATCTAGAAAAACCCACCTTCAGTTCCATCATCAGCCATAGTAGGATGCCTCAGTTCAGAGCCGATGCGACGCGTGAAAAAAGGGGAGAAACCTGGGAGAGTGTCACTCTGATTCGAACTCGATAGTTCTATCATCTATCTGATACACTACAATAATATTATAGATATATATATATATATTAAATTATAAAATATATATATATATATTATACACTACATATGTATTTTATCTGACTGGTCGGAATATGCTAGGCTGCTCCAATCATCAGATTCGCTGGATTGCATCCTTTTTCGTATCAACACAGGCGGTATCATTGGTTGTATCCAGGCGGTTTGCTTCGTATGGTGTCACTGATAGTCTGTTTATGCCTGTTTTCATTCCAAAGTCATCCTCAGTTCATGCTTGATTAGTCAGAATCCTGGAAATTCTGAGGGGTAAAAGCAAACAACATCCAACAAATAGGTGAATGAAGAACCCTAGGTATATAAATGTATTATACTGTGTCGTGTGTAACATATACTATTGAAAATAACATACATATATGATCGTTTGGGATGTGCAAATCCGGGCACCAGACATGTGACTTATAACTTATAACGTTTGGTCAGCAATGATTCAAAATAGGCATGCATGTTAATACCACATACGTACATGTTGGCACCAATCACTTTCCAATATACCGTTCATACATGTTGATAGCAAATAGGGGTGCATGATCAAACGTTCACCCCGCACATCTTCCCCCACCAAACCTGAGGCAAGGGCCAACCACATAAGCAACCCAAAAAAGCGCGGTGAAAAAATCGGGCGTTTCTTTCCCGTGCGCAGCGTGGTTTTCAATCTTGGGTAAATTAGAAAAAACTGTCAGGCTATGGCATACCTTTGTTTGTAACTGGGGTCCCCCAAAAATCCCATGGTTTATCATCATATATCATCATCTTCACCATGGATGGAGCAATTTTAGGGTATCCCCCATATGGTCGCCAACGGCGTAGCCGCGATGTCAGCTGAGCGCGGCGGGGCGACTTTGCTCAGGGGCCCCAATGGAAGACAGAAACATTCACCTCTATTGCCCCCTGGTAGTTCACAATTTAACATAGTTCTATGGAGATTGCCCATTTAGTTCGATGATTTACATATTAAACGTTGTGATTTTCAATAGTTGTGCTAAATTGCCAGAGCGTATAATCCTATGATATCCTATGGGTATATCATTGGCTAGCACACCTCATTGGTGTTTTTTTTTTTTATCTTTCACGTCTTTTTCTGGCTGCAACAATTCATCCCTGACGTTACGCCATCCCATGAGATACTGCTTGGTTGATATATAATAGGCCAAAAACGGCATCGCTATGGCCTTGGGGCCAGCCAAGAAAAAACCAGTGGCTGGCTGCTAGCTGGGCAGAATTTTACGAGATCGAGTCATGAAGTGCACAGTCATGAACTCATCAAGAAGCCTTCATGATCAAGAACTCATCAATAATTATATGGGTATAATGGGTATACAGGTATAATATGACTGTATACAGTATATATATATATATTCTGGTTGGTGGTTGACCTACCCCTCTGAAAAATGATGGAGTGAAAGTCAGTTGGGATGATGACATTCCCAACTGAATGGAAAAAAACATGTTCCAAACCACCAACCAGTATTTATATCATGTGCATTCCTTTTTAAGAGCCCAAAGATATCACCCACATAAACAGATACTTGGAGGGTCATCCTGCTTAGTCATTGGGCAATAACCGTAAATCCCCTTTCCACGGGCTTACTCGGCTTTCACCATTGCCGTGTCGTGGTCATGTGAGTCATGTCCTACATGTCCTGCATGTCCTACAACTATAGAGCCATGGTTCATCGGACTCCAGGCATAGCCCACCCCCAGCTGCAAATCTCTGATTTTGGCAGGTCCACTATGTAAGAGCCAGTCGGAGTCCTGCCCGGCAGGTTGTCATCACACGTTGCCACCCGAAGGTGGAAATCAAACAAATGGAGCTTTAACCGGGATTTTATCCTCTGTAAATGGAGGATTTAAAGGGAACATAATCTGTAAATGATCAATTCTTCATTGCCATGTTTGATTACCAAATGGTGAGTCACTTTGACCTGCCTAAAAACATTTCAAGATTCCAAGATACATGTCAACATTATGTTTGGGACCCACACTTACTTCTTAAGCATGTCTTTGTGTTGTTGCGATTTGGCGTGCAACTTTGGCATGTCGAAAACTAAAGCAGCAAATTGCTGAATCCCAGTTTAAGTTGGGTAAGTTATGATACTTTGGTATGTAGCTGGGGTTGTTTCCCCATAACTTCCTTGAAATCTAGCATTAAACCTAAGAATCCTTTGCCACTGTGATGTTATTTTCAAACATTGCAGATGCAACATTCATTAGCTGAGCAACGGTAGTAGCAACAGTAGTAGCAACGGGAGTAGCAGTATGAGGACCAGAAGCAGTATTAGGATAAAAAGCAGCATTAGGGCCAGCATCAGTCTTTCTTCAACGAGAAAGGGGTATGGATCAGGGGTATGGATCAAGGGTATGGATCATGCAGTATCATAGGGTATGGATCAAGGTATGGATCAGGGGGTATGGATCGTGTGTGGGCCCGGGGCCTTGATCCATACCTTGTATTTTGACTCGTACCCATATGAATATGGATTGATGATCATCCCCCAATTACTGTAGTTGATGATTATAGAAATTAAATATAAGAATCCAACTATAAATGACCATTATTAAGTTACCATTATTGTATATAATAATTATATAATAATCCAATCCAACTTTTGACGTTGATGATTCCACGACAGTCGTCCGCATTAAGATCCCGGTGATTAAGGGCCCAACATTTGACCATGGCACTAACACTAATCACATACTAACCAACTATAAATCAACTATGTTTGGTCATGTAAACCCACATCAATCCAAGATATCTCTTCGTGAACCCCAGCATTTCTCCTTTGACAACCCAAGGGGAGTCCTTATAAAGTCAATTTGGATCCTTACAAACCAACTATAGGTCCACACCATATCTTGGCTTTCCCTTCTACTATTTCTCCTTGATTATATCAATCCCATATTCATGTAAATGTATTAAATGTATGATTCCAACCCTGAATCAAAAATACTTACATAATCTAGGTAAATGAAACTATTTGACTAATTACCTGGACCTAGATTAGTTATAAATGGCCATTTTTTGGGGATGAATTTCCTATTTCGAATCATGATCTCGTTGTGAGGTCGTCAAAAAGCTGACCCAGTAAAAACGTTCGCTGGTGCCCCCAAACGGTTTAAATTGGTTTATAGACCCCAGTAACTAGTTCAATATATCACCTAGAAACATCTATAAACCATAGTGAAATTGGAGTTACCAACTTAATTATCGAACGGGGGCACCATCTTAGTTCCATTCCCGTGTTATCACTATAGATCTATCCCATTGATCCCCAAAAACCTCAGGTAACTCATCAACTGGTTGGTGGCTTTAACCATCTTTACAAATATGAAAGTCAATGGGAAGGATGACATCCCATATATGAAATGAAAAATAAAAGCCATGTTTGAAACCACCAACCAGTCAATTTTATCGGTAAAAAACATGTCAACACTATGGTTTCCCCTAGGTTTAGCACAAGGAGCCCAGGCCTCCGCGGCCGAAGCAGCTGCGGCACCACGCCCAGACGATCATACGCACGGCGTGATGCCTGGAACATCAACGGGAAAGGACGGGACTTTCACCAGAAAAATGGCGGGTGTATGACATTCACCCAGGAAAAATGGTGGTTCAATGGGAACTTAACATCATTTCAGAACAAATATGGGAGTTCGCATGGTGTACTCCAGAAAAATGCCATTCAACATGATTAGTGAAAGCATGTTAAAGCAATACAAATTGTGAAATGTAGCCAACTTAGATGTGAAATTAATCGACAACATGGGATATTAATCGCCAAACACGGTGGCTTCAGTATGAACAATGGTTTAACCACAGCGCCAAGGGTATATAACCAGCTGACCAACATGTTTTTTGATGATTGGTGGGGATATCTATGTTTAATGGGCAAGTTATACATTCGATCCGAAATGCAGGCAGTAGCGTACTGGACATCATATTTGCCTACACCTGGCAGGGTTTTGGGTGCTGTCAAATGCCCATCAAAAATCTTGCAAACAACTTTCAGTGGTGCATGCAAATAATTTACCATGTACCCCCTGGTTATTTCACATAGCCATGGAAAATGGCCCATCTATAGATGATTTTCCCATGAATACCTCCATTTATGAGGGATTTTCCATGGCTATGTTAAATAACCAGATGGTAAGTTCAGCATACTCTAAACTTTCTCAATGTCAGGTTTTCCACGATTCCCATGTACGCAATACATGTGGAGGTGCCTATATGGTGTATAAAAAATGGCGCACCTGAATCAACCCTCAGAATACTATGAGGGACGACCTAGCTGTGTGAGAGACAGCTCTCACCGTCTTGGAATTTTGACCAAAAAGGCGTTTTTTGGGCATGGTTTTTGGAAGGTGTCTCCGTGAAAGGTCTACCATCCTCAGTTAGCCATTTCGCATGATTTTTATTTTGAAAGCAGAAAATTGCCATTGGCCAAAGCTATCATATAGAAATCTTATCATACTATCATACTATCATATAGAAATCTTGGCCAAAGCTTCTAAAGCAGAAAACAAATACAGCTTCATACTATCAGATATCAACTTGAAGAATAGTCTTCCGGGGACCCTTTCAATCAGGACTTGGAAGATCCTCAACCTTCCAGAAATGACAATTTATTCAGAAATTCAGCCTGAACCGCTGGAAATTGGGAACGATGTTTCACTAAAGAAATCCAATGCAATTCTTGATGCGATCAGTTTCTCAAAATTACATTGCGTGACAACCAGGACTATTTCAATAAATAAAAACACATGCAGGAGTCATGATGAACAATTACTGCGTATCCACACACACATTATGTTTTTATAATAAATTAAAACATATCTATACATACTATATTATATAATATAACATATATATATATAGGCGCATATAATTCTGCAAACAGCATTGAATCTGACATAAACCCAGCTAAACTACAATCTGTAAATCTCCAACGGACAAACGGTTTGGTCAAGAACGGAAGAACACGGCAATGTTCGTATGGAGAATTATTGAAAAACAAATAGGAATTGGGAATAATGGGCCACCCCATTTTCTGCATCACTGCGGCTGACTTCAACCCGCATTTTCCGACAACTTCTCCATGCTGCCATGGCTGTCATAGTAACAAACTTCCCCAGCTCGACCCACATGATCTTTGGTTAAACCGGTATACCATGAAAATCCTGTGAAATCCCAATGAATTTTGAAGTTTCATAGGATTCCTAGTATATACCATGACAATCCTATGAAAATCCTATGAAAAGTTCTATGCCGGTGGTCAATTCCCATTCAGAAAAAGTGAATTCCCATCTTGGCAAAACCACCCCCCATCAGGGTGCCTCCACTTCCAATTCGTCCCGGGAAGGCCCGGCTACCTTTTTGTCTGGGTAAACTCACAGAAAGATGTGGAAAACCACCATTTTTCATGGGTCAATCAACTATTTCGACTGGGCCAGCTACTCAATAGCTACTGGTTATAGTCATTACCAGAGGGTATGGTTTCCCATTTGGAACATGATCCACATTTAAGGTGGCTTGTCATTGTCAAAAAATCTATGTTAGTGAGGGTAACCTATTTCTACCCGGGATGAACATGTGTGCAAACATGCAAATAAGTAGAATGAATTGTTAAGCAATGGTTATAATTTGAGATGGTGCCTAATGTTTTGAAGGCCTATTTTTTAACTCACTGAAATTATGTAGAGTTTCCTAGTAACCCGTGTAGAAACAAAAACAAATGATGAAGCTAGCTATGAAATCGATCATTGGGATTCGCACTGGGTTCATGCTATTTTCTTGAACTTCCCTGTGGCCATCCGCGCAAGACATCACCATGGGTTAACTCAATTTGATCAAGGACGGCAAGGGCGCCCGCCAGTTGTGAGCGGCAAAAATTATCAGCAAATGGTGTTTCACATAGTTTCACCATGTTTCATCCTACTTGGGGCTACTTATATTATTTGCTAGGTGCTTTCAGCGAGTGTGAACATGTGCGAACTTGGGATCAGTATCATAATTTGTTGGGATGTAGATGAATACATGGTCAAAATCATCAATAAGTAAGACATGCACCCTTGCATAGTCTAATCTGACCTTGTGAGATGTTTTATGAATGATTTCCTCGGGAGGAAGATAATCTGCAACTAAGATATTTTCCATTGCCATAGCTGCCATAGCTGATGACCAGAGTTGCAATTGGTGCTTGGATGCGCAGCAGCTCGTAAGTAGTTCAAACCATGGGTTGTTCACCTTAATCATAAATGGATATAAATGGTATTTACCAAGCAAAATCATGCAATTTGTTTTTTGGGTAGCCGGTAGCTATCCACTTGCCAAATCACAACTTTCCCTCTCGTTTAGCCCATCCTTTCTCCAAGGGATCCGACCCATAAAAACTGCCATCTCTCTGCCATGGATTTTGAACCCGACAGACACGACATCTGACACAAAAATTCTGGCGTTCTGAATCTGGGTTGACAAAAACAGACTTTCTATCTGACGGATATTATCCTTGCGTTCTGACGTTTATCCGATAAGCGTTCTACCGTTCTAGATGATTTCGGTCAGTCTTTTTGTCGGACTTATACTCTGACATATACTCAATATACTCTGACTCTGACATACATTCCGACATGCAGTCCGACAAATGCTCTGAAAATCTTCTGTTCTGACACATATTCTGGCATCTATCCGACATTCTACCTGACAATCTGGCATCTATCCGACATTTGGCATTCCATCGAACACATATTCTACAATTCTACCTGACATATTGTATATTCTGGCATTTTGTTTGACATTCTAGTGACAGGATGTCCTGTTAAAATCTAGTGACCCCCACCTGTCAGGTGGGAATAAAAAACAACATAAAACAACCATAGCTTTCCAGCAAAGGAAACTGTGAAATTAGAAACCTTTTTGGTAGCAATGTTTACAATATTTTTTCACCCGCTTATGCACAGGAGAACGGTGCCTAGGGCGCTTGCTAATCAGAGTTGTTGAGCACTTACTCAGATCCTCCAAGTGAATCTTGGTGAATGGTTGGTTGACAGGTCATTTACTATTTCAAACAAGAGGGATACAATATGGGGCCTACCAGGTATGTTTGTTGGTTTATAAGCCCCATGAATACTATAGTTATAAGTGCCATAAACATTTATAAACCATAGCTATAGGATGTTATAGGTATCATAAACCACCATTAAGTATAGTTATAAGTTATAGGTATCATTAACCATAGTCATTGGAGTTATAAACTCTAGATAACGCTCACCTTTCTCTGCGACACGGACGCTCGCCGGTTGAAGAACTGCGCTTCCCAACCAGTCGGTCGCGGTATCGCCAAGCCGTAGTCCTCCGACGAGCCTCATCCGCGGCGAACCTCCGGCGGGGCCGTCCCCATTAGTTAGCGAAGTTGGACTATGATTCCAATAACTATGGTTAATGATACCTATAACATCCTATAGCTATGGTTTATGAATGTTTATGATACTTATAACTTACAACTATACTTAATGGTGGTTTATGATACCTATAACATCCTATAGCTATGGTTTATGAATGTTTATGATATTTATAAATTACAACTATACTTAATGGTGGTTTATGATACCTATAACATCCTATAGCTATGGTTTGTGAATGTTTCTGATACTGATAACTTACAACTATACTTAATGGTGGTTTATGATACCTATAACATCCTATAGCTATGGTTTATGAATGTTTATGATACTTATAACTTACAACTATACTTAATGGTGGTTTATGATACCTATAACATCCTATAGCTATGGTTTATGAATGTTTATGATATTTATAACTTACAACTATACTTAATGGTGGTTTATGATACCTATAACATCCTATAGCTATGGTTTGTGAATGTTTCTGATACTTATAACTATATAATATTCATGGGTTTTATAAACTAACTTATCTCCATAGCTAATGGGATAACTAGGGTTTCCGCTCAACTCGGCACGGTGCTCAGAACATTCGCAAATGGTAAGTGGACTCATTTTTTCGTGCCAGGCAAATGTCCCATTTCTTGGGGATAACTAGGGTTTATGGGGGGTATAACTATAGCTAAAGGGGATTATAAACCAACTTATAACTTTGTTTGGAAAAAAACACATATCTCGTGTTTTAGCAAGTAAAAGTATAGGAATTGAATGGAACGGACCTGTACCAATTTTGCCCTTGTCAATTCACATGGTTTCATGTCTTGCACACGCAGTGGATAAACGTGGGGAAAAATCGACCAGCTACCCATCAAGCCCTCTGGCACAATGTCAGGGCTGCTGACTGCTATATTGAATATTCAATGAGGCTGCCACTTTGTGAAAAAAACAACCAGTGAGAAAATTATGTTCGTGGTATGAACCCTTGATATGTATTTTTGGAATCGGAAAACCATTGGTGAATGAGTAGATGGGTAGAACCAAGACATGTTTCTACATAGTGGCAGTTCACTTTGCAACTACAGTATATGGAGATTTCCTAAAATAGGGGTACCCCCAAATCATCTATTTTAGATTGGGATTTTCCAGTATAAACCATCCATTTGGGGGTCCCCCCATGACTATGGAAACCCCAACCATGGCAATATCAACCGCCAGAAGTTGAGAATCCGTCCCTCTCACCTCAGCTGCGTCACTTCTTCAGGCACCTCCGGCAGCCTGGCGATGGCAACTTCAGTTCTCGAATCTGGATGTGGTAAACCCATGGTAAACCCATGGTAAACCCATGGGTAAACCCAAAGCCATATCGATAAACTATCCCCAATGACTCCATGACTTTCCAGTTAAATCTGTTTGAAATCGGTTTTTCAACCTGTCACCATAATTAAAGACCATCAACTCAAAAGCTGTGGCTACCCCAAGGTGGATCGATTTCACCCATACGGATCGACCCTGCACCCGAAGACGATATCTGCCCTCTGCTACTCAAACGTGGCATTGGAAAATCTACCATTTATAGTTCGATGAGTTTTTCAACCAGGAACCTTCACTCTACATGTATATATATAATTATATATATGTATATATATATATATATGTATATATATATATACTATGCTATCATTATTCTTATTCATTAATACCATTACCGTTATTCATGTCTCGGGGCTTCGCCAGTTCGACTTGGACCACCCAAGCCAGCTTTTCTGCGAAACCCAAGCACGCCACCGATCCTAGGCATAGACCTCTAAGAAGCTTTCGACTTGGAATACTCACCCAATGTTGCCACACAGATTTGACAAAGCAGCCTTATCTGTTGGCATATCCAAGTTCCATGTCCAATTTCACAGGGCATTTGCTCCAGGTGAGTTTTGACCATTGAGTACCCAGAAATCGAATTGTTTCAAACCTAGTTGACCCCATTCACCTTGCCATCAACGGGGGTAACATGTTTGATCATTTTTGTATGTTTGGACAAACCATGACAAACCCACATATCATCTTGTTAGTTACATTCTCACCCCAAACAAACATATTTAAAAAAAAACATATTTATAAATCCAATTAATAGATGTATGCATTTACAACCAAGAAAACTTGCGATTTATATGTCCCCCTTGTGGACTGTTTCCCGGTCCACACCATCAAGGCATCGTGCCTCCGTTCTTGCAAACCCATGGCGATCACCACCCAGTCGTCCTGCATCTTTTCAAAGCCAGTTGGGTTGGGATTCAAACTTAATCCAGGATGAAGTTTTGAATGCCATTTGGTTATTTAACAGTTCGCCATGGAAAGATCCACCATTTTTAAGAACGGTGTTTACCATCTATTTCGATTAGGGCCATGGCTTAACCATGGCGAACTGTAACAAATAGCCAGAGGGTAGATGGTATACCATGGCATTTCTGACCAATCTGGATGGTTTTTTCAGTTTTGTCTGGCTGGAAATCCACTGAACGACTGCATTGCTTCCCATGCTTCCCATCCTGCGATGGAAAACTTCGATGAAGTGGTTAATGTATACCGAAAAAAACGATTGTCCCCAAAAGCTCAAAGTCAAAGTTTCAATGGCTGAGAACCGCCATGAATATATCGTTCAGCTTGTGACTAAGAAGTCATGGAAACAACTTGATGGTCTGTCAATTTTTAGAAAGGATGCGCATCCCACTTACTAGGTGCATGTTAATTTTAATCCATGTATATATATATATATATAATAGTATACATAAATAACCCTTCCATGACTGGGATATTGCATATATATATATACATATATATTAAGGTGTGTATAATATGTACATATATATATATATTATAACATACGTAAAAATAACAAGTCGTGGGTTACACATGGTCACACTTTTTGTTCTGAACCACTTATCAACTGTCCCGCCGCGGCTGCGGTTCCTCCATCTCCACAGCAAAGGTTTCCTCACGGCCAATGATGGATCTGCTGTCAATTGATGGATGATACCTTGACCAAGGCACATCGAATTCCAGTGGGGTATGCAACAAAAAAAATCAGGAAAACAATGGAAAACAACCATTAGTGTTATAACTGACACCTAGGCAAAGAAAATCAGGCATGTCAGTAGGAAAAACGAGTTCCTCACAAGTGTCATCAATTAAATTGGAGATGACATTTCCAGGCAATTTGAAACTGTTGAACATGCTCTGCTATCTAAAGTACTTGGGTCACTCATAGATCCCCATCAAAAAGTTCAATCTTCAATTGAAAATCGGCTTCACTTTGGAGTTTCCCAAGCATGTCAAATGGGTCTGGGTCGATCTTGGGTGTATCTGCAATATTGGAGCGGCTTGATACGAAAACTCACCCATCGGCCTCTGCCATCTGGCTAAGGTGAAATGCCCTCTGCAGTTGACCCGTTTCAGGTTGGTGGTTTCAACATGTTTCAACCTCCTTGAAAAAATGAATGGCAATAGGGAAACTCATCCCAAATTGATAGGATGAGACTGAAGGAGGGGTTGGTTTTCATTGGCGTATCAACCCATTGACCCCGAAAGGATAGAACCAATAACACCATCCTTTTCAACACTGGCAAAATGATACCTTTGTCCAGCTCTTAAATGGTGGCTTGAACCATCTTGAACCCATTGAAATCCCATTTGTTCCCATGAAATCCCTCATTTTATCACCACTTTCCCGTTACGAAACCCCACGTTTCGGACCGTTTCGGACCGCCTCGAAGAGTCCCACAGTGGGACTCAGTTGCCACAGAAACTCCGGTGCCATGGGATCTAGAAGCCGATCTGCCACCTGGTGTTCCCCACAAGCTGGCACCATTTGAGATAATTAGCTGGGTCAACCTTTGTTAGATGTTTTAGTACTTTAATTTTTTGCTATCAATGGTATATTGGTCCCAACCAGCTAAATACTGGATGTATTTGGCAGGTATCTAACATTCACCATGTTAATGTCTACAATGTGGTGCCCCAGTTCGTCAGATAAGTTGGTGAACATAACTCCAATTTCACTATGGTTTATGGTACGCAAATAACGAACTAGTTAATGGGATTTATTTCAACCAACTAACATCACTGGGGGGGCCCAGAGAGCTACAGCATGCTACAGCTATGGAAAATGGATGAACATGGCCACATGGCCCATGAAAGATTGATAGTTGGATGATATACCATATGAATCCAGATGATATACCTATTGAAGCTAGTGATTTTGTTGTTTTTTTTCATAGCTGTGTGAAATTACGAGTACCAGAGGGATCCAGAGGATAACCAAACCAAACAAGATGGGAATCGGCGTTGAGAATAGATGTGGTTAGTCACCTTGGGGTTAGTTGAATCCCCATGACAGTCATCAGATGTGGTGATCTTCAATTGAAATGGGGGGATTCCACTGTCTTCAGTTATAATGATGGACAATCTTCAGTTGTAACAATCCCCATGTGATAATCTATACTAATCAGTAATAATTATAATCCATATAGTTCCATTGTTCAATTATGACAAACAGCTCGGACATCTTCAGTTATATTTTTCCCCCTGGTTAGTTGAATCCCCCATCTGATAGTACTATACTATATAATTGATATCTATTATTAACCATTCAACAAACCATGGGGACCCTGAAACATCTATGAATGGCTATACATATATATATACACTGTATATATTGTGCTTTACCAATTATGACAAGTATGTTCTGGGATAGAATTTGATGGATGATAATTATAGTGGTAAAAAAGAAAAAAAATCACAGCAACCCCCCAACAATGTCCTGGTGTAAATCAGGAGCTTTTTTCTCACCAACAACCACTAACAAGGCGAACCTTCAGAAAATGCTTGTTGGTGGTTGGAAAATCGTTGTTGTTCGGATTCACGGAACATGTTGCTTTCGGAAACAAACAAAACCATGAATGTAGACATGTGGATTTTCCATTGGTCAGATCACTGGATTTCGTCAAGCTGGTGCGCCCCACGCATCTAACGAGATACGCAATGAATATCTTAGAATAACCATGAACCCCAAAGCTAACCTTTCAGCTGGGTTACCATTACTATTACTATTCCCATGCTATTCAGTAATTGTAACTCAGCTATTACTATAACCTCATTACCATTCTAGAATATCCATACTGCAGATTTAGCTAACCTAATAATTCATATTACCATTACTATTACCATTAGTCACTATTAATATTACCATTACTATGGTAATATTAATGATTATTAATTGTAATGATTGTAATGGTAATGGTAATGGTAATATTATAATATGATATTATTTATACTATCCCTTTCAGCTGGGGGGACCATACCAATATCCATCCCACTGGGTTTGCCGGACCACAGTGGCACCGGGCGCCAACAACTCCAACCTTTCCGGGGAACATGGGGTCCCTGGGGTAAACATACAAGAAATGCGGCAAACCCACGGTTTCCTGGGAGAAAAACATCTTGAAATGGTGGATTTTTTCTATGTTGCCAGGAGGCTACCATCCCTTTGAAATAGGAATTTCACTTGGAATTCATGATCATGGGATTTTGCGGTTCAACATATCTATATACTCCTACACAAAAAGATAAGATCTTGCGCGTCCCTTATTTGATGGTATCTTTTGGGAAAAATCTAAGCCGTTCCCAAAAAAGCTGGGTCAATTTTCAACAGGGCAATTCATCGAAGTCCCACGACTGGAAGTTTTGCTCGTACTTATAAGTGGTAAAAAGGACCATAGCTAATCAACAGTAGGTTGTTTCAATATGGCGTTTTCCTAAGGCATGGGGGGCGCCCCAAATCATCCAGTCGTCATGGATGACCATGACTTAGTATAGGTTAACCCATGGTGACGACTGGGAATCCCCCATCAGTCGGGCATTCCAGTCACGCATTTTTCAACATGCAGGTAAAACCGTAGGTGGTTTCCAATGATGGATCATTAAAGATTTCCATAAATGGAGGATCCCTAAAATGAATGATTTGTACTGGAAGATCCTTTTGAAATGGATGATTTAGGGCTACCTTTAGGAAGCCTCCAATTGGCACAAGGAAGTCTTTGGATTCTAAGTTGTTGGGTCCCAAACCAAATGGTAAAACACCACCATTCGCTGAGTGTGGACAAACCTTGGCTGACGTTGTGTGCAAAAAGATCCCTGGTGTATCTGAAAGTTGGACCACCCTGGAGGGATAGCAACAACATATCATTTCATGGTCTAGTTTCATAAACAAAAGAAACTAACATACTCCTGTGGATGGTTGCGAAATCCTGCGTTGATAGGAGGTAAACATCCCATTATTTATAGGGATTCAACATGTTTCAACCATCCTTTTGGTGGTTTATAGGATTTCTTCTTCCATCCACAGTTCAATACGTGTTTTTTTTGGGATCCCATCCATCAAATTCAACGATCATTTTCCTGGAGAATCCCCATATTTGGAAAAATTGTTTAGGCAATAAGCTACAATTATTTAATACATCATATTTAGTCAATATATATATACATATATATACACTATATGTTTACTCTATACAACAAAAACAACTATATTATATATATATGCACTATATATTTACGATATATATATATACACACTATATGTACATACTATAATATATATATATATATATACATACTATATATATATATATATATATTGACTAAATATGATGTATTAAATAATTGTAGCTTGTTTATTGCCTAAACAATTCTTCCAAATATGGGGATTCTATACATAAATATATATATATATATATATAGATACACACTATACGAAAATACACACACACACACTATATATATATACATAATATATATATATACATATACACTATATTTACATACTATATACATATATATATATACACATACTAATACAGTATGGAAAATGAATACCTTCAGTCAGCGTTGAGCCAAAGCGACCCACACGCGCGTGCGAAGTCGTCATGGTACTCAGTGCCTGTGCCGCTTCGTTCGTGGGGTGGTCATTCAGGGAACGTCTGTTGAACAACAGGTGTGGTTTAGCTACTAATGGCACTTCAAACAAAAACATTCGAAACATATATTGGATATTACATATATATACATATATATATAGATAGATATTGATATTTTTGGTGTGTTCACACTGTTGTTCAACACACTATAGTGAAACTTCCATGTGAACAATCATGTATGAAGGTGTCCTGAAATGGGGGTACCCCAAATCATCCAGTCGTCGTGGATGACCAGTAGTGAATCCCATGTTGACGACTGGGAATCCTCCATTTTAAGAAACACCCATGTGTGCTCATGATGTCAATGGGAATTCCAGGATCCTAAATTGGAGGTACTGTACCATATAAGGCCACATTTTGTGGGGATATTCCCTTACGTAGGCCTTATATAGGCCTTCTATATGGTATTATAGGTACCTCCAATTTAGGTTCCTGAAATGGCCATGGACCATGGTGCTCATGATGGCAAAACTTACCGCAGAACGGCTACATATTTTTTTCTCTGGGCACTGGATACTTCACTAAGTCGGGAACCGCCACAATCTGGCAGCCACCGTTACAGCCCGGCCCAAAATGGCCAGGGACTGAGAAGGCAAAACATCTGTACACTAGCAAAACATATCAAAACTACTCTTGGATTGCTTGGTTTTTTGCTTGATTGTTTGGGTCTGTCTGACCTAGATAATACCTACCAAATATCTGAATGATGAATGCCCTTTTTGCAATCCATTTCTGGGTTTGCGATTGTCAATTATTTTTCAAACATGATGCCTTTTGTTTTTTTTCTGAAAATCCAAGGATCCAAGTAGACAGCTACAGCAGCGATCAGCCGGATGCAACACTTTTTTTTCTCTAGATGTTCTCCTGAGCTGTGTGGGATGGCGGGTTAATTTCTTTCGATGTCGTGAAATATCTTCAGCACTTAGTGCCGTGACTTTTACATGAAGATCGGGAGAATGGGAGTTCAGGTTCTGTTGTGATTCTTTTGAAATACTTTGCATCAGGACATTGTAATATATAGGTAAATCAGCATTTTTAGTAGGTAAATCATCATGTTTATCATCCATAAGTGGGCCATATTCATCCATTTCCCATAGCTATGCTAAATAATCATAAACTTACCTTCTAACAGACATACCTTATGATTCTTGTTACTGGTTCATCAAAATAACTTCTGGATAGATGAAGTGTGTTGGAATCATCATGTTTATCATCCATATTTGGGCCATTTTCGCTATGTTAAATCATCATAACCCATCACAATAGCTTCTAATTGTTACGTTGTTAAATAGCTACATGTCCATATTCTATGGACCTGTTTCCATAAGGTATGTTTGTTGATGAAGCCATCATAATAAGTTCTAATTCTTACGCTTTCAAATTTCTCTTGGAAATGGAACATCTCCCATTTACAGTTCATTATAGTTCATTTTCCCAATAAATACACCATTCATCGTTCATTTTCCCAGATGTTCCTAGGTTTTTCCCAGGTTTTCCCAGGTTTTTCCAGGTTTTCCCATTCAAAACACGGTCGTTTCGCTGCCGTTGATCGTCGCGAAGCCGAGTCTCCGTCTGCTGCCGCAGGGCGCGGCTCTCCGCCAGCAGCTGCTGCACGGTCATCTCCCGCAAGAAGACCAAGCCGCGAGTGGCGCGGATCAACGGGGAGTCGTGCTTGTGGAACCACTCATAGCCTACTTCGATGGGCCATGGAGTTAGTTATGTTAACTATAGTTGTATCATGTTATATCCCCTTTGAATCACGTGAAATCACAATCTTAGATGGGCCATGGAGTTAGTTAACTAGTTAGTTGCCATGGATTATTTCATTGGGATTTTTTGGGGGTTATATAAATATATATATATCCCCAGATACTAACCATTTAGCTAATCTTGTGGAACCACTCATAGCATAGGGAAACGGATAGGGACAGTCGTGGGATAGTCATGGAGATGATGATCAATATAGTTACATATAGTTACGTAATATTTAACAACTAGCTATTATAGATAATAAACCTGGAGCTTCATTTGATCAGAAAGAAGTGCTCGAATTGAAAAAAAGTGCGAGAGCAGCGCAACTACGCGGCAAGAAATCAACAGGATACGTTTTGGAAGCGGATTGTCTGTGCTCGTTTGCGGGATCTATAGGGAAATCATCTGACTATCAACCAGTTTCCATAGCTATATGGGTATGGGTCAAAATTAGGTACCCCAAAATTATGGATGGTTAATACTAAACTAGACTAACATCTGTGGTCCCCTAGGTCTTCCATTTTGACCCACATCCATATGTTAAACTACCAGACGCTTCATCCCATTAAATCCCATGAAATTTTTGTCCGAATCAATCTCACTCAGTATGGGAATAGGTCAAAATTGAATACCCTATTTTTTTTGGATGGTCAAAATTTTGAAAATAGACTAGAAATGTTGTGGTTTCCCAATGTTTCCCAGCTCCCTAATTTTGATCCATAGCCATATCACTTGGTACATCTTATCACAGGATTGATATTAAGACAATCGCTAATCCCATTAAATCCCATTAATCTCATTAAATCCCATTAAATCCCATTAAATCCCACTAATTAATCATATCACAGTACATCTCATACGCTCTGAATGTTTTCCAAGTTACCCAGGCAGGTCTCGATCATGTCGTACTGCTGGACCTGAACTCGTTGACTCATGGCACAAAATGGGCCCTCAATCCTTGGTGCCGTCGGTCCCGTCGATCATTGGAGCCCATCTGCATGGAAACAAGTGAATATTATGGGATTAATGTGACGTAAATGGGCTGCTTATGGTCTGGTCAATTTTTCATCGGGGTGAACGGTGAACATAAACATTTCTACTAACATGAAGCACCAAGTACCCAAACTGAAAGACATGATTTCTGGTTGAATCAAACTGTAATTCATTTTTGTATCTGGGGATGATTGCCATTAACCATCATTAACCATCATTCCGCAGAGTGAGTACAACCCCCCAAATGGCCAGAAAAAAAAGAAAATGCTGATCAAGCATCAGAATATGGGATATGGGATACACTATTTTCAGAAAATCCCATGATTAGCCAAAAGTTTTGGGGTAGACACCAGTTCTGGGCCCCTTTTGAGCCAAACCATTCAGCATCGCAACGTGTCTTTCAATCCTTTTTATCATTGGATTGGTGTAAAGGACATGTTGCAGGGAAACAACGCATATTTGATGAAGGAAAAGACACCGTTTTTTTTTGCTGCTTACATATCCGTACCAAACCAAGAAAACTATGGCATCTCACTGGAATTTTGATGCCGTTAATCACTGATCTTTGGACAGGTGAAATTCCATCGTCGCCCACGCAGCAAGGAGCTCATAGGCCGGGAATTCGGCGTTGCGCTGTGATTCAAAGGAGTTCAGGAACCTAGGTGCGGGGCCTGAGAGGATCCCTAAACCCTCATGTTTTCACAGGACGGGCCGGACGGGTTTGCAAAGCTACGCCCCAGCGTTCTTCCGTTCGTCCTAGCTTTTTTGGATGCTAATCTATGGTTGATCTTAGTGCCAAACAGCTTCATCATTGGCAAAAGTTAAGATATATCCAGCAGCCCAAGATGACGAGACAATTGGTCTCTGTGCACTAAACAAATCTGACACCCTGGGCTCTGTGCTGGCCAAATAAATGGAAAAGCAAAACTCTGATTCAGTAGGAATTCAAACGTTTTTACCATTAATTTGGAGGTCATGATGAATTAAAGGTTTACATCCACGCCCGCCATCACAGGCCTTTAGCCACCTGAGCCAACTTGGCTGACCAATACCATTCATCTTGCCCATCTTGTGGCTTTGAGCAAAAATGATGGACTTGATTGATCTTGTGTGACCCCAAACTTTGCTATACACAACAATAGTGCCAACTCCAAGCTACACTTCCACTAACAGTTTAACAGTTGCACTAACAGTGCAAGCTGTACTTGGCTGCTTGCGAATCAGCCTTTAGGCTTATGTTCTGCCTAAATAATAAGCTGCAAGTGGGAATCTAGTTTATAACCTCAAGGTTGGTTACAACCTCAAGATTGGATTATATAGTTTGTAACATCAAGGTTTGTTATTGGTTTCTACTTTCTCAAAAGGTCTAGAAGGTCTCATAGTTCAATAGAATCTATCCTATTTAGGCTCCATATTTTCTATACCCCCGAGAAGCTCATAACATCAAATTACCTACAAGGTGGCGTCCCCAAACGCTATGTTTATTGGTTTAAACCATCAAAAGAAACCATTGAACTACAGCTATAATCACCATAAACTCTAGTGATCCAATGTTATCCATACTTATCCCAGTTCTAAACCCACTTCGCTTTCATCTGAGCCACATGTGATTTAGAGTGGAGATGGTCTGCAGCGACACCGGAATGATGGTAGAGACTTCCTCGGAAGCATCGATGGTTTTTCGCCAAGCGGAATTGGCCAAGGATCATGATGATCATGGGGGTGAGAGGCATGATGAAACCTGAAATTCTCAACAAGTCTCAACAGCATTGATGGGACAATTCTCATCCTTTGGATCGGTTTTTTGGAACTGTTTTCAGCAACACCAACAGCAGTCATCAATACCAGACTCCAGCAGTCATCAAATGTCAAAACTCAAAACATATTGGTTTCACTGAAATGTTGTGTTGACAACCAATATAAACCCATCTGTACCATGTTGTGGTGTTTGATCCAAACAACATGAGAATACTTGGCATTAAATCGGGATAGTGTCAGCAGATGGCAGTTCAAAAGCACCTGGTTGGTGGTTTCAAGGAATCCCAATAAAATTGGTAAGTCACGAGATCAAACAGACATGCTATGGCTGCTATGTAACATGTACAGAATTCATAAATCATGTCCCCCGAAAATTGGATATGATGTGGCATCGCCTTCCCATCCATCCCCTTCCTCCCCAGGATTTTGTGGCATCCTGGGATTCCTTTTGCGAGATACGTGAGGCTCAAAGCGGAACCAAACGTTGCGGTAGCCCCACACGGTGATATCCTTCTTCTTGGTCTCATCGGAGTACCTTGGATAGCTGAGAGTCAAAGCAAATTTTTCATGAGTGCTTCTGGACATCAAATTCGATTTTTGTTGGTTTGAAGGACAATCTACGTAAAATCACAGGTTTCTTGCAACATAGAAACTTGTTCCCTGTAAAATAGCCTTCAGCCAATTCTAGGATGTCCATGCTGTGGATGTTGCTGCAAATGTCACTTAGTTCGCAGAATATCTTTCCAAGAACAATGATATGCATTTGTCTGAAAATATGGTACCCCACTGTACTCCTAAATCTACTTGTTGAGGATCATATTTTCATGAGAGTAGCAAATCTGCGGTGTATTATATCCTTTCTTGTTATTGGTTTCCCTGTTAAAATGATGATTTTCCATATCTATGTTAAATTACCAGGGGGTACCCAGGTGGCAGCTCTGACCAGCGGCTGTTGTAGGGCAGCAGTCACGGCCTGCAGGACTTTGTAGTGCGTATCCGGCCTCAGAATTTCTGTCTCCAAAGTTGAAATTCAGTGAAACAAACATTTACAGATCATTTGTGGGTTTCCCATAATATTTAGGGTATCCAAAAATAGATGGATTAGTTCAGGGAAAATCCCAGTCTATAAATGGATGATTTGGGGGTACCCCTATTTTAGGCAACCTCCATTTACAACAGTGAAAATGTTAATCTACGGGCCCAGATAACATCACATACTCCGGAAGTAGGTTCCGACCAAGCCGAGGAAATTCCTCACGAAAAAGGTCTCAAGAGTTGCATGATTTCATGAAGTACCCATCCCCTATCTTCGCCGGAACGTTGCTGCGCTGAATACTTCGATTTTCTTCAGATACCACTCCCATTACTATGATATTCAATAAATGCACCAAGAAGGGACCCAAAGAGAACACCCTTCGGTAGTCAAACGTGGCAATGGAAAAGCACCCATTTATAGATGATGTTTCCATTAAAACCTCTATTTTCACGGGAATTTCCCATTACCGCGTTTGAATACCGTAGCGTAGATCCAATGTGAAACCTGGGTTTTTGGTTGGCGACCCAAAATCAACCGAGCCCCATTTGAGCCCAGTTATGGCAAAATCACACGTGCAAGTGGGTTAAAAAAAACGGTAGTGGTAAGCGGTAAGCATTCCAAAACATAAACCATCACTGAGACTTAAACGTTGTTCTTGGGTATTGATCCATACCCTTATGACCTCACTGAAACAACTGAGATGTACAGCGTGAAACCTGGAACTCAACAAAAAGTTTACTTTACTTTCCAGTTTCTAAAACATAGTTTTTACATGTTTTTACAACTAACAATATATAACTATATTCTATCCAACTATAGTTATTTGAAATATCCAATTATAGTGTGTTAAACATGATAGATATTAGTGGATTAATATCCTACAGTGTCTCTATAACGAACTATCATTATATATATATAAACCGGTTGGTGATTTCAACCCCTCTGAAAAATAATCAGTTGGGATTATTATTCCCAATATATGGAAAAAACAAAGCATGTTCTAAACCACCAGACAAACATTTGGATTACCCTCTGGTAAATTAACAGTTTGCGAACTGGAAAATCACCAAAAAATAATAGGTAAATGAACTATCAATGAACTGGGATATAAAAATCAAAACCACCAACCAGACTATTAAGTAATAAACGTATCCTCCAACCCCCATGCTTTGATCTCTGCCCAGGTACCCGGAGGCTTCCGGGTCCAGCGCCACCGTCACAACCTGAACGGTTCCCAAATGGACGGTGTGTTGACCCCCTACTTGGAAACTGAGGATATGGTATATCTGTAGAAATACTCCACTTATTAAGGATCAATGTATTGAGGATAGTTTTTTAATGCTTGGGGTGGTGCAGTTCCAGTGAACTAAGTGAATACATTTCACCACTATAAGCTTATATCCAATTGTAACCTCAACTGCACCACCAAGTACTACAGTAAACCCTGGTTTCTGGGGGGTGTTCATTATGAACGGGGGAGAGATAAACCTACACTATGTTCACCTATTTCTAATGACATCCAAAGGTCTATATCCCAAGTTCTGTTCCTTGAATCCATTTTTTTCTCGAAGGTTCCTTGTTGAGCAAACATGTTTTTAGGCGGTTGAATCTCCATTCTGTTGCTGGTTAAATCGCAGCTGGTTCTCATCAAATCTCATTGATGTCCCATGTTTCTGGGCAAACACATGTAGATTCACAACTGTTCCTTGGTTTGACTGTCAGGTGGTTGGGAAATTTTGACTAGCTCCTTGGCTGCTACTTTATCCATGTAGGGAATATGATCACCCATAGCTCCTTGGCCCCTCCTAACCACAAGATAGTTTATCAATGTAATAACGTTGCTCATGAAATAGCATGCAATCACCATATTTCCAACTTCAATCATGCAGAAAAACAATCGCCATATGAGTCCAAAATCATGTTTCCCATTCAAAAAACCAGGGCTTTCCAGTAAAATGTCTCCATTTTGTCCCATTTTTCCCGGGTCAGCCAGGCCACATCGGGCTGTAACTCCTGCAACAAGCGCAGTACGGGCAAGACGTCGCGCTGCTGCGTGGGTTCGGGGGCGAAGATGTCGGCTGTGTAGAAGCCTCGCTTTCACGGCAGAAAACATAACTAGTGGTAACCACTAGTAGTTAGCTAACAGTAGTTTATATCACTGGGATATAAAAAACATAACTGGTTGGTGGTATGCCCACCCCTCTGAAAAATATGAGTTCGTCAGTTGGGATTATTATTCCCAACTGAATGGAAAAATAATCCAAATGTTCCAAACCACCAACCAGATAGAAATTCATAGGGGAACAATTGAGATTTCATGGGATTTCATGGGATTTACTCAGATTTAATGGGACTTATTGGGAATGTACATCACATCATAGGGGAATTATCCAGATTTAATGGGATTAATGGGATGTAGTTTGAGGTAATGGGATTTGTGAATCCCAGTTACAATAGTCAGTGGGTTAAGAAGTTGTAAACATATTATGCCCCGGATTTATGTATGAAACATCCCTGGTGATGTATATCTGAGATAAACATAGAACATCATAGAACTACATAGATGTATGGGCGGCAAATGAACTGTTTGGTGGTGCGTCCATCCTACTTGAGGAGCGCATTGTACCTAGTTGCCCAATGTATAACCAGGAATTCAACATCCTGATAGATCCCAGGGCTCTTGGTCTCTCGCTCTCTCTCTCTATTATACACGTATATACTGTATATATATAGATATAATATAGCATGTCGCCGGAGAACATGCCCAGTTACAAACCGGTAACTAACTTCACAGATCCTTCCAGCAAGGGATTTTACCAACGCTTACATTGGACATAGCTTTGGGATACGTCCTTCACTTGCCAAACAATCAGTCGCCAGAGACACTATTGGGAAGAATTACCTGATGAAACGCAAGGAAAGGAGGCATATCACAAGCCAGGTTCTGAAAACTATATGCTATATTGGCTATGGCCATATTCATATATACAGTGTATCTATATATATATATCTTTCTTTTGCTTTAGAGTCTACGCCGCCAGGAAAACAACTGGCTCCCCGTATTGCACAATGAACACTGGTGGATTCCTGCCACCAAGAAGCCCAGTCTCAGATGGGAGATGTTGGGGAGTTGCCAGCCGATGTACCTGGGATTTCCGTCATCACTTTTTTCAGCAACTATAGGAGCTGGTTGGTAGTTTCAGCCCCTCTGAAAAATATTTGTCTGTTGGGATGATTATTCCCAATATATGGAAAAACAAGAACTGTTTGAAACCACCAACCAGTAGGTTAGTAGGAGTCTCTCCAAAGATAGGAGAGAGATTCCAATACATTTGGATCTGTTTGGATGCTGCCTCAGTAATTTAAACATGAATAGCGTCTTGGGGATCACATGTTCAGCATGACCAGTCACTTCAAAACATTGCCAAACTGATGATACTAAGATCACAACACGTGGCCAAGGCACCCCCAGACACACTCAGCCTCAAACTCTCGACAGGAACCTTTCCTAGGCGGCTAAGACCAAGCACGCTGTATCACGCTGTGGTGGATTCTGCAGAGAAGTACGGCCTAGTTGCCTAGTCCCCTGTGTCCCCAGTCCGAAAAAAGGCCTTGTTTGTTTCAAGTGGAATACAATTAGCGAGGAGATGACACAGCTTCCCCATGCGTCCCCCAGATCCACTGGTGAGCCCAGTGGCAAGGTTTGAATGTCTTTCTCATCCTTCTGCCCGGCATATTGCTTCGCAAAATAGTCCTTCAGTCCTGACGCACGGAATCACGGACTCCTTGCCCGCCCCGCGCCCCGGTGCGCCCCGCTGCGCCCCGCTGCGCCCCGGGCCTTTCACGCGAGTCAGAAGCTTGGAGGAATCACCGTCTGCCACTGAATCTCCGAAGATCACACACCTCGGCGGTCTGCTGAGAACTCAGCTGATTTTGGGGTGCCCCGGTCTTGACCTTAAACCCAGACCAACAATATGAAAGTCACTTGGAAGTCCATAATCCCAGGTGGGATTTCGGATTAGACAGCAGATATCCAAAACCCACCATTAGTGTTGCTTCTATGTCCATTTCTTGTTGGGAAATCGGATACCGGTGATTGAAAGATCTTGAAAGCACGTAGCCTTCACCAAAACAGTACGGTTCCAAAAGTTAGCAACTGGTTGGCACAGGTTTCTTTAAAGCACTACCAATTGGGGTACATTGGGATTAAACAAACACACATTCGAACCATTAAATATAAGACTTAACTTCAAGGAACTTCCTGTATGGGTTTGTCATGGTTTGATCAAAAATGAAGGGGCTATCCCAAACCTGTCCTTTGAGAATGGTGAAAACGCTTATCAACCATGAGAAACCATGGTACTTTTGGTGATTTTCCATGGTACCAATGTCTGATTCTCCATAGAAAATCAACGTCACCGTTAAATACTATAGTACTGAGTGTATATATCGTAATCCAACACTCTTTTACATCGCCATTGAATAATAATTGACTGGCCAATTACATTGAATCCAATGGTTAACATACTGTTGGTGATATATCCCGCAACATATCCCATTCCATATTCCCAACAAAAAAAAATATATTATATCGATATCTCCCATCCCCAAATCCTCCGGGCTCAAGTTCCCATGTTGGTTCCCTCGCCTTCCCATAAGGCACGCGGCGTTCCCAACGGGTTCACCCAGGGCACAAGTTGTAGACCAATCGTCTCGCAGCACCCTCATCTCTCAGTTCGTGGTCTGCAGCTGCGATGCCATCCTAACACGGAGGTGCCGCGTGCCAAAAATGAGTAGTTGGTTGGAATAGGTACGTTACAACTAACCGGTAAGAAAGGTGATATACATATTAAATAATGAGATTTATATAGTTAGCATTTAATAGGAAAAATGTGAGTAACTACTCATCTATACATCCTTTTATAATGGGATTCAATGGGGGATATCATGGGAATAGCCAGCCATGGAGAATTAAGTTGGCTGAAAGAAGTAGCTTAAGTGTTGGATTTCTGGTAGATAGGGTTCAGACTATATACTGGGCACCTAGGAAACAGGAGTGCAGACTTTTCTAGGGTGGTTGATTTATGTTCATAACTTTATGATGTTACTGCGAGGTTTTGAACTGCGGTTGGTTGGATTTAGCGAGTGGACATGATCAGGGTTCCGAATGGGGGCCCATTTTAAAATGCCAAGAAACAGCCAAAATTAGTAGGTGACAGGACCAGACATTTGCTGACTGAGTTCCATATATGTCCAGTCTATGGATGTAACCAAATCGAAACCCTGTGCCTTTCCCAAAAAAATCGCGGGAGGATGGGCACATGGCGAATTCATCAAGCTTGTTTGCCGGAGGCTAAGTCACTATTTTCCAGCCATCGAGATCAACACATATTGCTGACTTTCGCCAAGATGTAGAGCATCCAGGTATGGTTTGTGAATTGTTGGTTCCCATGGCCTATCAAATCGACCATTTGCGAAGTTGAAAGGTCCGCTATGTTTGACAAACACCCGTACAGGCCACAGGAGAGATACAAGTATGCTGCAATAGTATTTTGGCTATACAGCGGGAATTTGTACATGCGTAGTGTATATCTATATATAATTATATTGAGCTCAATCTATAATCATGCCAAGCGAACACAAAGGGCTGGCCAACATTGTTTGCACCCATCTTGAACAAAGGTTGGATGGTTGCTTCACTACCATGAAATATACCTTCAGTCCAATGGTACGGTACCAACAGCAACGGAACGTATGACTGAGTCCCTTGACCAAAATTGATGGAAATAGCGACGGTGCGTACCAAATGGTGAGACTAACCTTATAAGTTGGGAAACAAACAACATTCCTTTCCATTGGACCAATAGCGTTGCTATGCGTTGCTCATCAAAACACGCTGCTTGTCCCCAGGTTTCCAGCTATTTTCTTTCGAGCAAAACTCTGTCAGTCCGGGATCCGAAGTTTGTAGGACCCCCAAAGACACGTCAAACGCTTCAACGTGCGTTCGAGCAACCAGAAATTTCCAGACATCTCGCCGGCGAAAATCAATAGCAGAAGGCCCGTTGGAACTGAAGTAGTCCTCATTTGGCCGTTTCGCCTTCGAAACCGGAGACCATCGCTCTTTTCTAAGCCATTAGAGTCATGATCCGAAGCAAGTCAAGGTGAGGTATTTTCAGTCATGACTGTCTTCATTCTTTGTTTGCTGCAGGTACCTAAGTTGAAGAAGTGGCTGACGTGTTGTGTCACAAGCTGGGAACATGTCAGTTTTCATTTCTTCAACTTTCCCATTGAAAAAACTTACAATTTGGAAGTTGACCAAATTGAAAGTTGCGACATAATCCCATTGAAAGTTGTTTGTCTCACTTGGTGGTTTGTTCATTCCTAACATTTGCCAACTTTCAATGGGAAAAAATTGGCAAGTCGATCGAAACACCAACACGCAACATCTACAAAGTGGGGCCCCCTCGTTAGCTAAGTTGGTTTATAACTAGGTTAACTGGTTGACTAGAATCTATAGTATAATATAGTATAAGATGTAGATAGAACTGTAGCATTCGTGGGGTTTACAAACCAACAAAAATACCCAGAGCTCCCCACCTTCCAAATATGTCAGCGGTGATCATTCATCCAGCCCCAGGCACCACTTTGCAAAGTCTCTGAAAGGTGGGAGACGCGACAAAACGCTCCACTCGCTCAAGGAGCATCAGCCTTTCGACGTTAAAGACACGTCCGTTTAAAACGTCTGACAGTAGCCACGGGACACCACGGGATGAATATGATGAATGGCTTTCTCAAGAAATTGACACAACATACCCATGTAATATACATATATATATATATATGTATTGTAATATCAGTATATTATCATATATGATCTGCAAGGATGAGTAAACTGCCAACACGTAAATCTGAAAGCTGGATGGTGTAAGGTTACGGTTTTGCACAGACCCATGATTGCGTTTCGAGGGATTTTACGCTCCAATCAAACATAATATGCCGGATTATCTGTCCAGAGAGCTTCCGCTTTCCAGGAAAGTCACAGCATTTGTAATGTCAATTGGATGATTTTTGGCACCAAACGCTTCATTTATTGATGAAGGGAACATCTAAAGAAAACAACATTTTTGTCTTTTTAACGTGTGTTATACATGTTTCCTGAAGATGTTCTGTTGGAATTTCCATCGCCAGGTGGCATGTGCTTGTTGGACACCGAATTGAATCCACTCGTCGCGCACACAAAGTGGTGTTGGTTCGATGAGACGCGCGTGTGCCGCAACACGGAAGGCAAATATCCCAACATGATGTCCTTAGGCAAGAGACGTCTCCGATGGTTCCCTATATGGGATCATGTGGGGGTCAACATTAGTCAACATTCCAGGCCGAAAGCAGCAATCCATCATGGAGGGATCATGTTCTGGGCCTAAAGCCATCATTTTTCCAGTGCCTAAGGCCATCATTCCCTATGGGATCATGGAGGGATCATGTCCATCATTTCCAGTGCCTAAAGCAGCAACCCATTTGGGCCCATTGGCCCAGCACATGGCACTTGCTCCATGCTTTTTCGATATTTGGAGATCTGGGATCGGTACATGCGGTGTTTGACATGCTGGTCATCGATCCCAATTCGGATGGTAAAAAGAGATTCGAAAGATCGCAATCCATCATGTATATTCATCCATCATTTCTTGGGCCAACTTTTGACTGCACTAGACATGGGTCCATCTTCGAGTTTTGGTTTCGTTACTTACTGCTACTTCTGTGTTGAAGAGCAGTCAATTCTACCACCTAGAGCCTGATGATCAAAGTTCAACAAAGTGAGCGCTTCAAGAAAAAACTGCTACTATCTCATTGTATATATACTAGCTGGTTGAAAGCGGGCCAATCCTATGGGTTAGCTATGGTTTGTTCATAGTGCCCAATACCAGTAATTAGCAAAATCCAAGGCAAAAAAAACAACAAGGCTGAATGGAAACAGATCAAATCGATCCAAGGAACGTCATGATGAGGCTCGGTGTGAAGAAACTTGGCATTTTCCCTCACCTGTTGCGCGACTTAGTGGAGGGTTCCACACAAACTGTATTATACTTGGGCGTGCAGTTCAACCAGTTCCAGTGAACTGTTTGTGAATAGATAACTCACCATAGTTATAGGTGCCCCATATCCCATTTTTGGGCTTGAAATCACTATGGCTATACCCATGGAAATGATGTGGCCTCGGCTCAAAAGCCGTTTACCAGAACATGGAGGTATGATGAGGTATGGATCAACATGTTGTATCTCACAATTTTGGATTATGACGGCAAAAACAATAACAACACATATCAAAACATGACAAAACCTTTTGGGTAAGAGGCTCTGAGCAACCCCACAATTTACCAATTCGCTGCTTCGCAATTGCTGATTCTTTACCAGGTGGGTAATACGAGCTATGTTCATTCTCATGCGCAACTGCTCCATGTATCTGGATAAATGATAGGAATCATGGACCTGAAATGTTCAGCCACCAATCTTCCGATCCTCCTGCCCGTGCCCCACACCTGAAATGATCAGCCATAGGATACTTCCCCCGTTGTCTCCATCCAATTCCCATCATTCCAGTGACATCAAAGCTGCTATGTATTCCATACGGGGATGGCCACGGAAAGCCTGGACCCAAAGACAGTTTACCTCCAGTAGTCAAACATGGCAATGAAGCATTTCCCATTGATAGATGTTTTACCATTAAACCATATTAAACCTTCCATTCAAAGAGGATTTGCTACCATGTTTCCTTACCGGATGATACTGCTATCCTTCCTTACCGGTATCACTCTCTTGGGTTTACCGGTACCATATTATCGACCCAAAACGCAATCCTTGATCATCTTCGACCATCAACCATCGCTTCTGGACTTCAGGAGTGTATCTCCAGTTTAACTGGATATTCCACTAGCCTCGACGTAACTTAAGTACAACCTCGGAAAAACCCAAGTCGAAGTCTTTCTATAATACAACCCAGATATACCCAAGTATAGTTTATTATCATATATACCAGCACTTTAAATCACCTTTGAATCCCGCAACAATCCCATCCAATCCTATCCATGATTAACGTGGTAACCACCGCACAAAACCATTTTGGGGCTATTAATGGCTGTTACCAATCATCCCAAGTCTGTGCCATTCTATTCCATATCATAACACTATAACCATGTACCCTCCGATGTAAACGTGGCTAGGAAATTCCCAGTAACTACCTCCATTGAGTTTCGTGATTCTCCCATAAAGCTTCTACAGATTCTGTTCCCATATTTTCCTGGCTGGTGGTTGACCTACCCTTCTGAAAAATGATGGAGTGAAAGTCAGATTGGAGAAAATCATCCCAACTGGGGAAAATAATCCATTCATGTTCCAAGTTCCAGTCGCCACCAAGCAGTTTCCCATTCTGTTGCTTGGGAAACAAAGCTGTGATTTCTCCATATCTGATCGCATTTTATAGCCATATGCGAACCATGGTGCTGGTATAAATTACCTACATTTACCTACAAAACTGGGTCATTTATGGAGTAAATGTTGGGATTCATATTCCAGCACCATGGTTCGCATATAGCGAAAAAAAACGTGTCATCATTTTCCGGCCTGGCAGCCGCGCTCGATCTTCCGAATCAACGTCTCGCGCACCTGCGTGGCGCACAAGCTCAATGGTCGACCGCATCTCCTTGGGGCTGCCGGGAGGGCCAGGGGCTGCCTATGAAGGTCGGCGAAAATAGGTGGAAAACTGGTGGAAAATTATGGTACAATTTTTGGAAAATGTGCTGTTTATTGGTTTTTTCATCACCATTTTGAGACAACATCATCACTGAGTTATTTGGTTATTATTTTCGTTTTTTTTGCGAACTTAAATTCTGCCTTAAAATTCCTTGGAGGATGTTGTGGGTAAATCCTCCAGTTCTCTACAAAGCCAATCCCTTGGTCCACATCCCACCCAGCAAGGATCAAAATCTGGAGTTCCTACTGATTGTAGGCTTTGGCGAAAGATGTCTGTTTTGTTTCATGAATCCAGTCACGGTGCTGATTAGCACCCCTAAAAAGATGTTAAACATACATACCTGCCTCTTCGAAAGGTGGTTAAATTTTTGCCTTTTTGTCAATAAATACTTTATCCCTCAGAACGACGTTTTTTGGGTCCCAACGACGTTTTTCAAGTTTTCAACATTCTGGATCAGATTTCAATTTTTGATAATTTTTGGACATGCTCACCCGTCCACGGCCACATGGATGAAACCTTTTCCAGCTGGCATGCAGTGAGTGAAGGGCGCAATCCAACATGTTCACCACAATATAGTTTTAGGTCAAAGCGATCAACCGCACAAAATGTGAATGAATGCGGTGGAAGAAACAAACAATGCAAACCTTTTTAGATCCCAAGCTTTCAGTTTCAATTCAGTGAAGCAATGATTTCACCCTTGAAGCTTTTGACTTGAGAGCGGTCGGGGCCGCTTACTTGTGGACCTGCAATGCTGGAGATTGCAGTCCTGTGCAGGTGCAGGATCCCCCCTTTGCAGATTGCACTGGATTGGGATTGGTGAACAAGGGGGGGCTGCAAATTTGCAACCAACATACTTTATTTTGAAACCTGGTTCTGTGGCAACCTCTCTGTGCATCATTGCATGTGTAATGTGGCAAAAGCCTGATCCGTTTTGATCCGTAGATCTAGAGAGCTCAGACTTCCCAGCTGGCCAACCAGAGACCTTCCTGTTTCCTGCCCTACATGGCGAGTGCAGTGGTTCCTTTTCAGGATGAGCCAGAAAGCGAAGACCAATACCCAAAGCCAGCCATTGGCGAACTTGGGTCTGCTTGGGAGTGCCAAAAAATTTTGAGGAGGAGGGTCAAGGACCAGAATGACCCCCACCTCACCCGATGGCAAGGCCGTCAATGTCCCAAGCGTCCGGGCCATGGTTTTGAACGAAGCAGCCTTGACCTGTTTAGCTCACTGGTGGTGCCCAACTATTGAGTATGCCAAGTTCGTGCCCATAGACTTGGTGAGGGCCGAGGTTGGGCTATTGAAAGAGGTCGTTTGGGTTTGGACTTTAAGTTTGGGGGGTCAATCCCTTTGATCTTAACATAGTAAATCATTGGTCGTCAAACGGTGACATTGTATTGGATCTACTCATTTTTCTCATCCTTTTTTGGTGGTATTGACGAGGAGGGAAGGGATTAGCAAAGTGGGAACCCCTTACAAGCATCAAGCTTATCCTGGCCGACCCTGAAAGGTGCGCACGTTCAGAGCGCTCGTTGGGGTGGAAGCTGACGATGATGCATGCGTTCACTTGGATGCAGATGGCATCAAAAAAATGTTTTCGCATGGGATTCGCCGTTTCACATCCGGTTCCATAAACAAGGACAAGTTCATTTTGAATCCAAAGACCCCACACATTTTTTAAATGACTCAGGGCTTGACCACCAAGTTTTTTAAAGGAACGAAGGGGCAACCTTATTCTTTGAAAGAACCTTTATAGGGGTACCCGGTCTGTTTAAAAAACATGAGGGCACCCCATGTAACTGAATATAATAAAGGAATAAAAGGGCATCCGTGTTATGTTAACCTATCTTACCGACCAGGAAACCAGTGTTTGCTTGAAAGTGTTACTGTTACACCCCATGCATCTTTGAAGAACTAGGGGGCATCCGTAACCTTATCTCACCGACCTAGGAGGCACTCGGTTTTTCTTTGTTGAACAGCTTGACTGTCAGGACCCTGAGCTCAACGCCTTCTATGCTGTCTTGCGGAAGTATTGGGCCGATGATGAGGGCACCACGCCTCCTACTGCTGCCGAGAGCGCGGCGCCTGCTGCTGCCACAGCCGATGGTTATGGCATTGGCCCTGCCGATGCTGAGGCCTCGCCCGGAAGCGGTGCTGAGGCTGCAGGTGGCGATGCTGAGGCGTCTGCTGCGGCGTCTGGCGGTGAGCTGTCTGGTGGCCATGCTGAGCCATCGGCTGTGGCGGCTCATGCTGGGGCATCTTACAGTCGTGGGGTGTCTGGTGGCCATGCTGAGGTGTCTGCTGAGGGTGGTGGTGCTGCTGATGGCGCTGGTGGATCTGACCCGGGTTCGCCAACTTCGCCACTTTCGGAGGTCGGTGAAGCAGGTGAGGAGGAAGAGGAGATACCGCCTTCACAGCCCGATGAGCCCTTGCAGCCACAGCCTGAGGTGAAGCCAGAGGTGCTTCCCACCATGGCAAATCCTGAGGTCAAGCCAGCTGCTTCGCTTGAGGCCGTTGTTGGTGGACAGCCGCCGAAGTCAGAGGATGTGGGAAAGCCTCCGCCTCCTGGCGTGGCCACTTCCACGCCGCCGCCAGCCAAGCGAGATGTCTCCATGCCACCTCCAAAAGTGCCTGAGAAAAGGCTCCGCCTGGGTGATGCCGTGGACGATCCATCACTTCAGAAGAGCCGCCAGCTGGTGCTGGCCCGTATCCAGGTGTTGAAGGCAGAGTTGGATAAGAAGAGCGGTGAAGCAACGAAAGCCATCACGGCATGCTTTTTTGTTTTGCAACAAGAGGTCTAGGTTTTGTTTGGGGAAGTGTTGGTTACATGGGAACTAGAACCCTTCAAGCCCGACCTTATTATATAAAGCCGGGTCGCCAGTCCATTCCCGAGGTTCTGACAACGTTGAGACCCAGCCCATTGAAGAGTACGACGCAATCTTGCGGGCCAAGACTTTGGAGCTTGGGGAAATCGAGGATAGTGTCTCTCCAGGGTCAAGTTCAGATTCCCGGCCGAAGCCTCTCTCTCGAGCTAAGTCCCATGTGGATGTCCAGCATCAGCCAGGCATCGCCCGGGATGGTGCTGAAGCTTCTCTTGCTGTGCCTGCTGCTCCTGCAGAGCCAAAGGTGGAGCAGCCCAAGTCCAAGATTCCAAAACCTGACCCACGTGCTGATGAATGTGAAGACGGCTTTGCCGATGCCCCCATGGTTTCTAGAGAGGATCAGCGGGAGTTCAAAGAGATCAAAGAGATTCCCATCAAGGCCAAGGCCAAGGCGAAATCCAACCCCAAGAGTATGAAGAGACCTGCTTCAAGCAAGGCCTACAAGTCCAAGAAGCCGGCTTCTAAGGCAGATGGTGGAGCTACGGATGGGGAGTCGGAAGACGGCCTACATGCCACCCAGCACTATTCTCCACCTTCATCTCCTGTGGAACCTCGCGCTCTTGATGGTGCCTTCAAGGAAGTTGCCAGCCCGACTTCCTCGGACGCCGATGTGGTTCCCCCCAAGCGCAAAAGTGCCGCAGCCAAAGCCGATGGACCCAGCAAGAAAGCCAAGGTGGATGGCGTCGCAGACCCTACGGTCTCCCACCGCAAGCGGCCCAAGAAGCCAGAGGGCGGTGAGGCATCCTCTTCGAAGTCAGGGGCTAAAGCCCCGAAGTGCGAAAAGGCCGCTGGCAGCAACACTGATGCCGGTGCTGGTGACGATGGCCGTGGAAGCATGGGAAAGAAGACCACTTTTGCTGGGCGTGCCCCCCCGAGAAGGGCGGTATGCCGGTTGCGGTTCGACATCATGGTCTCGACCTTTGCCGAGAAGATCAGCCCTTGGGTTCATTCCCCCAGCCAAGTTGAGGCTGGGAGAGTTGAACAAATTTTCAATGCACTTTTTTCCTTGAGGTGTTGCAACCTTTCTGTCTGGCTCAATGTTGAAGGGAAATTAAAAAGTTTGTGTCTTTAGAAGCCAATGCTCAACAAGATTCCAATTGTTTGTTTTTCTCTTCTCTCTTGGCTCACCACCATTCCAACAAGTTTTTTCTGGTGGCCACAAGCGCCAAACCCTGCAGATCTTGTGGTGGAACTGGGCTTTCCAGAGCCTCTTGAACGCGCCCACCCAGTCAAGTCTTGAGTACAAGGCGATTGCCAAGGAGCATGCTGCCTCCTTCATGAAGCAGCCGCAGATCAAGCCGTACAAGAACAACTGCAACCAGTCAAAGGCCGCCGTGGCAAAGAAGTGAGCTGAGCAATGAGCTGTGGGCTCGTGAGTTTTGACAGAAGCGTGCAGTGTTGCACGCCAACTTCAGGTGCTTGGGGCAGCTTGCCATGCCATGTCTCCGCGCGTTAGCTTAGATTGTCGGGGCGAAGCGAGCTGGCATCATGTCAAATTACTTCAAGTGATCCCCAGCATGACATTTCAAGATGTATATTTTCACATATATATTATATGATGTAAATAGTAAATGTATTCATCTATTTCTACATGATACCTAACACTCTATATATATATATATATCTATTCTGACATTCTATCTGCCATTCTTTCTGGCATTCTATCTGGCATCTATTCTTGACATTCTATCTGGCATTTATCCTGGCATTCTATCTGGCATTATCTTCAGTTAGGGAAGTGGATAGGAAGGGGACAAGTTCGGGCCCGGCAAGGACCACTCAGTCACGCGCTTTTGCTCCTGGGCTTGCTGTTCGGGCCTGGCAGGGACCACTGCGATCTTGCACTTGCAGAGTTGAGGTCTGGCAGGGACGAGTCTGATCAGGGGCTTGCTGTTCGGGTCCGATGCGGACCGAGCTTGCAGTTGAGGTCCGGCAGGGACCATGCAGTCTGATCCTGGGCTTTTTTCGGATCCGGCGGGGACCACTGCGATCTAGCGCTTGCAGTTGAGGTCAGGTGGAGAAGGAGAAGAAGGTGGAGGCCAGCTGCCATAAAATCTAAAAACCCTCACCTGACAGGTGAAGACTTTGAAATGAAATATTTCTGCTGATGCTGGCTAGCTTCTGGGGACAACCGCTGACTGCTGATGATTGGCCGCTAGGTGCAGGTGCGACAAAAAATACTTGATTGAAATCAGCTCGCCACACCAGTTCTTGTTTTATTCCATTGGGGCACACGCCGCTCCCTCGCAGGTATGCGGAAACACCGTGGCCGCTTAAGACTGGCAAGTCTGGGCTACTTTGCTCGGCAGAGTAAAGCTGGCTTGTTTGTTGGTGCAGGGTGAGTCCGGGTGAGTTCGTGGTGCCCATCCTGAATTTGCATCCCATTGGCTGATTGTTTTTGATTTCACGCCAGATTTTACAAGCTTGAAGCTGGGGGTTTTAAGGGGTGGCCACGAAAGCCATGACGCCTGACCAGTTCGAACTGCTTGTGCGCCGGCTAATAGCTGTCGGTACCAGCAAAGATCTTCAGCTAAATTTAGAAGTACACTCAACCTGCCAGATTTCCAAATTGCCTTGGACGTGGCTAGTTTGTTCATTTGTTTTTGCTTTGAAATCTGAAAAGCAACAAGTTAGTGATTCGCTGTAGCCTTTTGAACCGCAGAGAAGGGAAAAGATGTAGTCTTCCCACCCCACACACAACCATAAACTGCTCAGGACTTTGTCTTCCTTGTCTTGATGTGCGGGTGGCTTTCCAGTGTGAAATTGGAAGATCCCGGGTCGTGGACCGTTTTGGACCTATTCTGCGGCCAAGCTAGGCTGTCAAGGTTGGCTGCCAAACTTGGTTTTAGGACGGCCAGCATTGATGTGGGAATGCCTGGTGCCCAGCCTCGCCCCAAAATGCGACGGCGCTTCCGGGGTCCCAAGCGTAATTTGTTCGACATCAATGGGCATTGTGGCTTACCGCTACCAAGTTGCATACTGGGCTCCTTTCTTTTGTTAACGCCTTGAAAAGACCTTGCTTCACGCCTCCAAAAAATACTTTCCATTGTCCCCGCCACTCAGGCTCATCGTCATTGTTTTGATCACGAGCTCCTGGGGCCAGGTCCTATGCCTGTGTGGCATAGTCTGTTCCACTTGGGTGGCCATTAACTTGGGAAGCAGCCGAAGGTCAATTCTAACACCGGGTGGAGATGAATCCTCTTTGGCTACCCGAAAGGGTAACATCCAATGTGCAAGGACACTTTCGCAGTTCCTTTTTGGAGATACTATAGCGGTGGCATGAACAACACACCCAACAAAATCTAGTTTTAAAGTCATGCAGCGGGTTTTGGACAATTATGTTCACTCAATTTTCGGAGGATCATTCTACTCCGTAACTAGTTCATAACACCTGGCTGGTAACCCCTCTCAATCTTTAGTACTGGGTATAGCCCTGCTTACTAACCAGCTACTTGGTGGGGTGACCCTCCAAGTTCCAAACAAGCCGAACGAAGCTCCAGGATGAGTTTACTTTTTTTGGTGGTGTGCTGCATGGATGGGATCTTTGTTGGTGAAAATCCCGGGTCCTCACTGGTGTTCACCTACAATATCTTTCTGGCAGCGGTTCGCAAGCTGAAGCAAGCAGGTATCAAGGTAGGGGATCGCAAACATATTCCAAAATCTTGGGTCTACTAGTTCTGGGATGTTCATTGTGGTTGGGATTTCATGGCTGGCAGTGACCCCTCTCCATGTCTCTATGGTGCGAATTGTTGGATCAGTATTATTTCTTGCGGGAGCATTTACATTTAGTCGTTACACAAAATATCCCCAATCACCACCCATGCGGCCCTTCTGCTGACCCAGGCTGCCACTATGTACCCCCAAGTTGAACTATTCAGGGGGAAAGTTGTGGTGAATTTATTTATGGCATTTGCCATTTGTTCGTTAAATCGACAAAAATGTTGCAGTTTGGAATTCCAAAATGTTCCCTCGTTCTCTTGGGTTTCAGCTGGCCATGTGGATGGCCCATTACAATCATCCCACACCAAAGAGGACCCTTCTGGTGAGCAATCGTCGGGAGATCGCTTTGCTGGGGAAGGGGAAACTACGTGGTGCTAAAAGGCATGCTGCCTACAAAACTGCAGTCCAACACCGAAACCGCCAAGGGAAACGATGCTATCAGGGCACACCTTTGTTGAAGCAAACTCAGTTCCTGGCCAATATTGTTTCAAGTCATTCACCCTCTCATAAATTTTGATGGGTTGTGATCTCCAATCCTCCAAAACTGCAAATCGTTTGTTTCCTGTCAGATGCACTGAACACTGAGGGTGTACACTGCAGCTTTTGCAAAAGCGATCTTAAAGCTCATCGGAGAAATCAATGCGGCTGACAACACGTGGCAGATGCCAGACCTTTGACCCCAAGAAGGGGCAACGTTTTCCATCAGTTTTCTTATTACTCTGGGTGAGTAGATCAAATGGGTATCCACGCAAGGTTGCGAACAGAAATCAGATCCATCGCCGGGGCTATCCCACTGCTTTCATTTCCTTCTGCTAATTTTGACTCCTCCTCGGGCCTTCCACTGCCAAGGTCGATATGACCACGCCATTGCCACAATTGTTTGGGAGTCTGCCTTGGACGGAAGTTCCAGAAGCCAACCTCCACGATGCATTGCTTTATTTGCGAGGATGTGACAAGTTGCAAATACCAGCTGAGTTTAGGCCGTTTCTTCCCACTGAGTGGATGATTTAGGCAAAGGCGCTGGCCCCACATGGAGTTGCAAGACTGGTGGGGGTACAATAGACAAAGTTGGAAAAACATGTGTTTTTTCACAAAAAGTCATGGAAACATTGTTTTTCCAAAAATCGTGTTTTTTTCAGCGGCGAAAATACCCGACCAAACGGCGACAATACCCGACCAAACGGCGAAAATACCCGACCGCCTGAAAAACATCAGTTTTGCAACTCCCAAAGTTGTTCTCACAACTCGCTGCAAAGTCTTTGGCAAAATTCGTAGCTGGAAAAGATACTTATCTGACAAGTATTGACCAAACAGAGAGAATACAGACCTTTCTGTGTCCATCACTTGGCCACTTGGACATGTAAGGCCTTGATTTGCTTGAGGATCCAGAGCCCTGTTGAGCCGTTGGCCCAACACCTTCACGTTGTCCTGCGGAGGGCTTGCAGGACTTGCCTTGTTGTAATGCCGACTTCGCTCAGCAAAGCTTGGTCAGGTGCCAGCTTAGAAGCGGCAATGGGTTTGGTGGCTTCCCAACATTCCCGTCATAGTGTGTCCCAAGAGCAAGAGGCCTCTATGCAAGCGGAACTGAGGGATTCTTTGGTGCTAGAAATGGGGAGTTGTGATTGTCCATTGCTTTTCTTTGGATTCCCATGTCACGAAGCGGGCTCCTGCGGGGGAAGGCGGGCTCCAGCCAGGCAAAAAGGATTCTCTACTCTTCCGTTTTTCTATTGTTGGTGACCTTGGGGAAAAAGCAAGTGGGAAGTTAGCTTTAATCAGGGCACTGTATAGCACCAGACATAAGAACTGAAATGAATGAAATAAAGGCTCGGAACTGAAAACCATTTTGCATGCAAAACTACATCTACAGTATTTTTGAGCCAGTAACCCAATTTGAACAGGTACACTGTCCAACATATATATTATATACTATATAAATACAGATATTCGTATAGTAGATGGAGCTTAGTCTGATTTTTTTGAGCAATACATCCCAAAATTATAAACGAATGCACAGCAGGCAGTGGGTCCCAGAGTTCCACTTTTTGCAGTTTGGGAAGATGGGGTCTCAACCAAGAAGAGATGCCTCCCAAGAAAAATGGTTGGGTGTCTTAAAAAACAATCCGTCAAAAGACTAAACCTTAGCAAGCGTAGACATTGCCTGGGGACACCTTCATTGCTTGGCTAAGGAACTAGAGGCTTGGTTGGCGGAGCATCCTGAAGTGACCACGGATTCACGCCCTGTTCCCACTCCAGTCAGGGGCAGCCAGGTTGACCGCCCCCCCCAACTTGATCTCGATGCTGATAGCGATGTTGAGGTGGTGTCTCAGGTCAAGTGTCCCGACTCGTGGCCACATGATTGTTGCCCACGCTCACCATGGGATCGCCCATCTCCAGCTTCTACTGCTCTTGACGGTTCAGAACCCAAGGAGTCAGGCTCCGGTGCTGAGGGTGGGCCCAAGAATTCCTTTCCTGATGGTGCATTAACAGATGTACCCAAGACCAATGGTGTGGCAGATTTCCAGGGGGCTGATGATGAAGATTCTGATTTGAATAATCAGATCCCTGATATCAACGATAAGAATGCTCCCAGATTTGCTGTTGGCCAGCATCACCTCTCAGAGAATGCTATCCGACTCCGGGCCAAAAGGGTCTTCACAAAGCGTGTCGATGGTAGCATGAAAGTTTCGGAGTCGATTTTCAATGAGTGGAAGGGTGGCGGCCGTCCCAAAAAGACCTTGGAACAAATCTTCAAGGCTTGTGGGTACGACCCCGAGCCTTGTTTGCGGATACAAAGGGAATCGCTTTTTCAGCTGAATCAACCCCCATGACCCCCATGAGAAGACCCATTCAGGGACTCATAGGTCCAAGTCAGTTTTTTCCTTGGGTGTCAATTCGCAATGGGTGTGTATTGGGAATGGATGCTGTTTCAACACTATGTGGGGAAAACAACATATACCATAAAACCAGTACAAATTACTTTACTTCCCGACCATGACATTTCAAGACATATAGTATATATATATATTTATGTATTTATTTTTTTATATACATTCTTTCTGGCATTCTATCTGGCATCTATTCTGGCATTCTATCTGGCATTCTCAAGAGGAAGTGGACAGGAAGGGGACAAGTTCGGGTCCGGCAGGGACCACTCCGATCACGTGCTTGCAGTTGAGGTCCGGCAGGGGCCACTCTGATCCTGGGCTTGCTGTTCGAGTCCGGCAGGACCACTGCGATCTCACACTTGCAGTTGATTGAGGTCCGGCAGGGACCATGCAGTCTGATCCGGGGCTTGCTGTTCGGGCCTGCGGGGACCACTGCGATCACGAGCTTGCAGTTGAGGTCCGGCGGGGAACACTCTGATCCTGGGCTTGTTGTTTGATCTAGCGCTTGCAGTTGAGGTCAGGCGGAGAAGGGAGAAGGAGAAGGAGAAGGGGGAGGCCAGCTGACGTAAAATCTAACAACCATCACCTGACAGGTGGGGAAAGAATAATCATAGTTCATCCGCCCGCAGATTGTGGGCTGAGGAGACGTTCTGCGCAGAAGTTGAGATTCTACGCTCAGAGATGCAAAGCACAGAGATTGTTATTGATGGGGAGTTCCTTTCCCACACTGACATGACCGACAAAGGGTTTTCAGAGCACTTTGGATTGATCTAAATTATGTTAGCAAAGAACTCAATCTTTTTGGAAGGACATCCTCAATCGTTGCACTTCATTTGAGGCAACGCATTGAAGCCATCAAGAAGCACTGCAAGACCAACCCAAAGAAACTCATGAGGCGAGCTGCTTGTCTGCGCCCTGACATTGCTGGAAAACATTCCCCTGCCAAGCACTTGCGGGCAGGAAGGATACCTACGAGAATCTGTGGCTCTATTATGTGGAGATTGCGGTGCGAGGAAGCCACAGGCCTTGTGTTCCAATCTCCACTTGAGTTAAACCAACGGCGGCGGTGTGTATACTGTAGCCTTTCTTTCGTATTGAGTTGTGATCTTTCTTCGCAGGAAGGAGACCCGCTTGGATGTCAAGAAACGGCTCCGAGTGCAAGAGACTGGCCTTGGTGGACTGACCTTGCCAAATGAAGACGATGCTGATGACTCAGGCCTAAATGGGGGGCATTCCACACCTTCCCCTTCACAAATCACAATCACAGGGGCCCTTAGGTGGCTCTCTGGCACCTGGCATCCTGCAGGTGCCCTTGCTGATGAAGACCTCGACCAAATCGAGGCCGATGAGACCAGGGAGGATGTCAAGAGGAAAGGCAAGGCTCTTGGTCTCCCTGAGATTGACCCGGATGCTTTGCCCAGCACCATGGTGCAAAAGTATTTGATTCTAGACTGCATGCATCCTTTCACAAAGTCCACAGCAATCTTTCTAAGGTGCTGTGTTTTGAAGCAAAATCTCAGCTAGAGCGCTTTGTTTCAGGACTGCCCTGGCGAAGCGCATGACGAAGATGCAGGACATCTTTGAAAAGTTCCAGTCAGCTGCCAACCTTTCAGAACTCCAGCGCAAGCATCTAGCCTGCTTACAGTCTAACCGATTTGATTTACAAGTTGGCTGATACATTACAACATGTTCTGCAGTAGACCCAACTATGTGTCTCTCTTCTTGTTGTTTCTGTATCTATCCTTCTATCTATCTAGCTAGCTATCCGTCCATCCCTCTAATGTAGCTATCCATCCATAATTTTCTATCTCTTGTTTTTTATCCCACCATCTATGCATTTGCCTATCTGCCTATCGGTCGATATTTCTTGCTCCGTCTTCTTTCCTATGTATCTAAATCTGCATGTGTGTCTTGCTTTTCTGCCTCTGTCTTTTTATTTCACTATCCATCTCTGTCTGTCTGTCTGTCTGTCTGTCTGTCTGTCTGTTTGTCTGCTTGTGTGTCTATCTGGCTGCCTTTCTGTCTGTCTGTCTCTCTTGTCTGTCGGTTTGCCTGTCTGCCTGTATGGGTGTGGGCCTGATTGTATTTCTCTCTGTCTGTCTGTCTGTCTGTCTATCTGTCTGTCTCTCCGTTTGTCTTTCTTAATCGATGCGACTACGGTATGCTTCTTTAGTGCATATTTATATATATATTATACACTTTATACACATAACATGTATTATGATTCATTTTCTCCTCTCTCTTTTTCAATACCCCCACCACTCAGTCTCATTCCCCACTTGCCCCTGAGGCTGAAGGATTCGATTCAAGCGTCTCTTTCTGAGATGGAGGGAGTGCACAAGGAGATGTCTGTTGACTATTCGCATGGGGTGGTCGCAGGCTACACCAGGAAGTTTCTTGACGCAACCAGTCACCAGAAATATGTTTCTCCCTGAGTAATTTTTTTGTGCGGTGGGAAGCTGGCCATAGGCTGGAAAATTCCTTGCGAGAGAAGCTGGAGTCAGCGCAGAAAATGCCCGGGGCCCAACATGCATGTTCAGAATTTGTCAAGCCCATGTTTTGAGTTCATCCAATGTACATGCCTAGCCAAGGGCAACGGAGTCTTTGGCATTGGAATCCCGGTCCAGGTTTGGGCGCTTTCTTTTTCAAAAGAAAACCTGCGCTCGTGAAAGCTTTGGTGTGCACAGCTCCCCGGCCACACCCTGCCAGGCCATTCGTGCCGAAGCCTGCGAAAGAAGCGGGCGCCAGGCCGAAAGCCGCTACTAAGCCCAAGGTGAAAGCAAAGGCCCGTCCAGGCAAGAACGTCGTGCCAGCTCAGACGCCTCCGCCGTCGTCGAAGCGTCAGCGCAAAAGCTGAGGACATGCTTCCCTGACTGACCAATGCTGAAGACACCGTGCTATGACCTTAACGCTTTTCATGCTGAACAGATCAGCGTGCGCAGTGTTTCATACGAACTTTTGGGGGTTCAGAGCTGATGGCCTCCTCTCGATCCTTGCAATCGCAACATGTCCTGGACATAGTGGTTCCCATCTCAACCAACATTTTCTTGTCTTATGGGTGGCCAGAGGCTCTAAGTGACAATGCGTGCTAAACACGCGTTGTCTGACAATTGTCTTGTGAACAATTCAATGTTAGAGAGTTTGGATGACCATGGCGAAAGCTCGAGCTTGAAACAAAGAATCGCCAGTGTGTCCAAACTTTCTTGGAGAAATTGTTTTGCTGCGTTTTGCCCGCAGCAATCTGCTCGCCATGCCAGGTCGGAAAGACACTGGTGACCATGAACTTGCTCATGAGTTTGCAGAGCAATTGGGTGACGGAGTTAGGAACTCAATTGTGAGCATCAAGTGTAAAAATTGAATGACTTCTAGGTTCTTGGCGAAGTATTGTTGTTATTCCACACCCTCTCCATGTGCACAGATTTTGGTACTGGTCCTCCCTCCCGAGGTCCCAGCCACTTCCCTGTCGTCTCTCGGGAAGGCGGCAAAGGCTGAACTCGGCGAGTTTGGTGAGAAGAGGGCTCCGAAGAATGCTGCCAGGTCTGCCCATTCGTTTGTGGCCAGGTGGGGTCTGACTTGGAAGGTCCCACTTTCGGAGTTCAAGTTCATCGACCAAAACCAAGAAGAAGTCACAATTACCTACATCAGCCCGGTGAGCTTTGTACGATTTCTTTTGATGCATGCTCCAGAGCTTCTGATGGGTGGAATCATTGCCCAAAATGAAGGATCCCGTCATCTGGAAGACTTCTGGCACAACTATCGCCACAGCCATCCAACACACCGACTTTTTCAGGAGAACCACCCAGTTCGACGTCCTGCCAACACCATACCAGCATGCTTTCATGGAGATGAAGGCCGTGGGAAGAAAAAGGGAACACAGTTGTCATGATGTTTGAAGCCTGCTTGGGCGTTGGTACGGCTGAGAACATCCGCCACAAACGGAGGAATGACCAGTGCAATGACTGCTATCTGAGAGATTCCTGCGCAAAGCGATTCAAGACTACAGAGGGCAACATGACTGTAGCTTGTGATGCAAGACCGGTTCCTTTGAGTGCCTACCAAGCCCACAACACCAAAAACAATTCCTACTTGACAAAGTTTGTGCTGTCTGTTTTGCCAAATGATTTCTACAAGTTCGGCAATGCCTTGGAAGTGGTGTTGACAAAAATTTGCGAAGATTTCCGATACCTTTTTGAAGAAGGAGTCTCAGTGCACAACAAAACCTGGTTCCTGGGTTTGACTGGCTTAAAGGGCGACTTGAAATGGTATGAAAAGATTGCAAACTTGCATCGCTGTTTCAACAAACAATGCGGAGCTGGCTTGCAGATGTGCCACGAGTGCGAAGCGGGCACGCCGCAGTATCCATGGGAGGATGGAAGTCATCACCCTGTTTGGGGCAATGTGCTGTATCAAAGCCGACCATGGAACCAAACCCCAATCATTGTCAATATCCCTTTTGAGCCTCCAGGTGGAGCGCCAGAAAAAATCCTGAGACGAGATTTGTTCCACAACACAAAGGTTGGTCTTCTTCGTGACTTTGTTGCTTCGTCCATTCTCCTCCTGATCTTTTTGGGCTATTTCAAAGATGGGAGGCCCGGCGTCAGCAATAAAATCGATGTGTGCCTGGAACGTGCCCACCGAAGTTTCTACTTATTTTGCAGAACAACACAGAGCAAAGCCGGACTGCGATCGTTTACTCCGACTTTCCTGAACTATAAGAAATCGACATGTTATGGCTGGATCAATGCAAAAGGCAGCGATGTAACATTGCTGATCAAATGGCTTTGCGTTTGGGTCGGTGGATTGCTGAACGACCCATTGGACCCTGAGCATGTTCCAACTCTGAGACGCATCTATTTGGGTGCCATGTGTGTGAAAACTTGGCAAAACATTTTGTACTCTCATGGTTGTTGGCTACACAGGCATTGCGGAATGGTCGTCTATCAAGAATTTCACGAGTTCCTGCAGCATTACAACTGGTTAGCCTTCATTTGCCTCACCAAGTGGCATTTCACTGGATACGGGATGAAATCTAAATTTCACATGATTGCTCATGCCAAGCTTGATTTGGCAAACCTGTTGGACCAGACTGACATTCAATGGGTCCCATCACCCCTGCTTTTTTCGAGTGAGATGAATGAGGATGTGGTAGGAAAGCTTGCCTCGCTGAGCCGTCGTGCGGACTCCAGGCTGAATACCAAACGAACCCTGCAGCTGTACCTTTTCAAAGCCAAAGCTGTTCACAGCCGTTTTAGAAAGTCAGTTGCTGAAAACAAAAACGATTAGCCAAAGAAATGCTAATTGGTTCAGGGAAATGTGGGGGCAAACTTTTGACCATTTGCTTGTTCTGAGTAGCAAAGTTACTGGCCCCGCAAAGCATTTGTGATGAACCCTTGCCCCCACCCTTGTGCCACTTATACCCTCCGTCGGAGACAGCAGCTGGGCTTGGAAGGCCATGGCGTGGAAAGGGGTTTGCTTTGAGCTGGATGGATTGAACCCTTATTGGGTCGTGATTGGGACTTGGTAAATCAGTTTCATACCATAACCCATAAAAGATTCCAAGAGTGAAGTCAGGCAAGTTCTTTCGATGCAAGGGAATTTCAGCAACGGCGTTTTTCAGATGAGATATCTCAGTAACGGCGATTCTTGACAAGAACGATGTTTTTGGGCAAGAACGACTTAAAATCCTTCGAAATTGGGCAACGACTAAAATAAGTACTACATGGAAGTTCCAGGTATGCCCATATTGAAGCCAAGTTCAACCCATTACCATTCTGCAAAGTTTCCACATGGCTTACCCTCCACTAATCAAACATGGCACATGAAAATCACCATTTAGTTCGACGATTTTCCCTCTTAAAACCTCCATTTCTAGCGGACTTTCCCTATTAAAACCTCCATTTTTCGAGTTTCCCTCCATTTTTCGGATTTTTCCGGCCATGGCCATGGCTTCGCGCCAAAGCTCCGCAGTACCTCCTGGGCAAAGGGACAGCTCTGGAGATCTTCCTCTGTGAGGTCCAGCAGCCTGGCTTCATAGCTTTTGAACCAAAATGTCATGGTGGATTTAGTGGATTTCATAAGGGATTTCATGGGACTTTTGGGACTTTCCATAGTCATGGGGATACCCCTCGCTGGATGGTTTATTTCATGGAAAAACCTAATCAAAATTATTTACATGGATGAGAACTGGGGGTACGCCCATTTTAGGAAACCTCCATATGAATATGTTCGTATATGTTCGTCATTCTATGTAGCATTCTTTTTCTTGGAACACTTTTTTTTAGTTGGTTGCAACATCTCTGAGTCTGGAAACCCTGTTCCACAGCGTTGAACGCTTTGAATTGATCTCAGGAATGTATTCAGACCATGGTGGCCTTGGGATGTCGTTGGTATATATATATATATATTATGTACACACACACACACATGGAGGTTTCCTAAATTGGTGGTTCCCCAAAAAAACATAGGTTTCAATACTCAAATGATATAATTTTGGACGATTTGGGGTTACCCCCATTCTCAAAACCCACACATAGGTTGATATTGTTTTCAATCTTGACTCGCATGGATTGATGAAGACATCCTCTTATGGTGTTGGTCGTACGTTGCTCTTACATCATTTAAACAGCTGCAACTGGTCTATCACCAGCATGTGTGTATATATATACATATATATTTATTATGGGAATTTCTTCAACACCTATGATAAACGCAGAGCTTCTGGGTTTACCATCCATAGATCGAAGTTCGACAGCGGAGAATCTTCCAACTAATCAAGGTGACCTATTTGCATGTGTTTGCACTAGCATGGAACTCAAACAAAATTGCTTACAACGTGCTTTTCGCATTGCAAATAATGGCAACACTTCTTTTGGAATCTTGGAACAGGTGACTACAGCCATACAGCTTCCTTCAAACCATTCAAGGCATCAACGACTAGCGGTGTTGTACCCCTTACGAACCTTCATGGTGAGGTGGGCCAGTCCGATCGCGCTACATTTTGACATCCATTCGTCGCAGTAATGATTGGATCAACATTTCTCTGTTTCGGGGTTTACAAACTATCCATGAGCTATCTATCAGTTATCATCAGTCATCATTTCTCATGGAGGTATTCTTCTATCAATTATGGAGGTAGCACCATAGTTCTAATGGATACAGAAATTGATGATAATTGATGCAACATTTATCTCTTATTTCTTTGCGATACCCCCATGCTTTTTTACCATCAAACCTGGCCTCTTACGTCGCTTGCAGCACAAGGAAACCTCGGCGACTTAAAGGGTCAAGATGTTTTGTGCAACCACCGGACATTGCGGTACTTATCCTCTGGTAATTTGTTACATAGCTATTGAATAGCTGGCCCATTTATAGTTGGTTTACGTATTAAAGATGGTGATTTCGATAGCTATGCTAGTTTACCAGAGGGTAGGTAGGAGGTACGATCATAAAACCCTCAGTCTGTATGGCATAAACACCAACATGACCAAAATTCTTACAGAGATCACCTTCAACATGATACACAATTTTGTTGAATCAACAAAACAAACCAACCGAAACCGAAACCCCTATGTTTTGCAAAACGCTAAGCCATGCATTGCTACCATCTTTTGTCTACCAGTCACCCACTTTATGTGGAGCCCACAAGATGAGGGTAAGTTGGTCAATATTTTCTCGGACACGATCTTTGGATACCCCGATCTGGATACTAAATGAACCTGTCTCTCTATCTTTAAATACATTCCAGTATCTAAATGAACAATGGCAATGTTATATATATATATATATCCATATATATAGTATATACATATAGTTATAAAAATAAAAAATATATAATTATTAATAGCAAACATAAATACAATGATAACCACATCTTCCAATAATATTTACAAACATCAAATAATTATAGCATTGCTTAAAACCCCCACCTTCCCTGCCATGTCACCAGCGCGCGCTCCACCAACTCGTCATCCACCTTTTCGCGCGTGGCCAGGATGGCCAGCTGCCGGCGGCTCAGCAGCTTCGCAGCGCCGGCAGTCAGGAAGAACGTGGCCTCGCGGTACGCGCCGGCGGTGGCTACGGCGGTTGCTACGGCGGTGGGGACTTGGTGCAGCTGCTGAGATGGGAAACTATGGGAGAATGATTGGGAGAATGATTGGGTAACTATGCAAAACATATTTTACCATCTCTAACTTTGGGATCATATTCTGGAAACCAATAGGATACCAAACCATCTCAAGCTGGAGTTTTTAAAGGGACCATGATGATTGCGGAAGTCCCAGAAGTTGGGATGTGGAGAGAAGGCGGTTCTGGGGGTACAATGCGGTGCCCAACTGATAGGGTTAATCTACATAGGGATGTAACCAAGAAGAATGTGGTTTCACAGCTAATTCATGATGGAATGGTTGGTTATATCTCCTATAATATTCAGGATATATCAAACTAGAAGGGTTGATAGAGAGATTATAGACTGACTTATTAACCATATTTTAGCTGTATCCGTCATCCTGGAGACGACATTTATCGACATTTTACGGAAAATCATCGACATGATTCTGGAGCTGGCAAACTGCATGGATAGATTTTAATATTGATACATATTGATACTGATAAAGATACACACGTGTTTGAGATGTCATTGTCTTACCTCAAATGTCAGGTACCACGCAAAAAAAAAAACATGTCCTGTTGACGTTGTTTTCCTCAATGAACATCCCATAACTGAACAGAAAATACGAGATGTCTAGTTGTGACCTTATCTATTTAAGGGTCCTTGGTTTGGATCCATATGACTGGTGTAGAATATATGGCAAGGCTAGGCCTAGCTGTTCAGCTACCCAGCTTTGCCGCAGAAGCCCATCAACAAAACATCTGAAGCTATAGTTGCTTTATTTGGTAGACCCAATCAACATACATTTAGGGTATGTGTAGTAATATCATGTAATATCCCCCAAAATAGTGGGATCCATCACCAAGTCGCACGTGGCAACTTGTGCAAGGCGGTGGCGGGAAAGTTGACATGCGGGGCTTCCTAGTGCGCAAAAATACGGAGGGATTCAGTCCACGATTTGCGAGGCGTAAAACCTACTCGGGGGTGTGTTTGGAGTTTTTACGGGTATATAACCATGGTGATAAGCTTCAAAAGTTGGGAAAGAAATGGAAATAACTCCTACAACTATGGTTATATAGTGTCATATATCCAGTGATAACTGGAATTGCAGCCCCAGTAGAGGGAGAAAATCGGAAGTTGAAGGATGGTGAAGAGAACACACATGTGGCAGGCTGACTTCCAAGCACCCATGCAAGCAGTTTAAACCATTGAAGAGGTGAGGGAAACAAATGAGCGATTGAAACTACCCTTGTTGGTTGATTATTGTGCTGGGTTATACCACCTACGTTAATTGATTGTTACTGTATTAAACCAACCAGGAATTCTTTGGATGGCAAAGGGCTATAATAGAAATGTATATATACAATATTCACTTACCAACCCATTTTTTTGGTGAATACCTGCGACATTAACGAACATATCTGGCTGTTACAAAAGATCACCAAGAGCAAAGGGGGTGATTCGCCTTATATAAACTGTGAAAGCATCATTCCGGTGACGTTGCGACACAGCAACATGATTGATATATGATCCTTTCCGGCCAGAGGATCAGCTCACCATGTTTTCAACTCACTCCCTTTCAATTTATAGCACCAAAAAAAGAACATCTTACTAAACTAGTGGTAATTTGAACCTTTTCAGTCTTCTTTGGATTACCATATATATATATATTATAGAACGTAACATTAATGACCAAGTATGGTTAACCCTCTGAAAAAAGTACACGATCATAAACTCAACTCAATCCAAGGATACGGGCTAAAAGTAGCAACTGGAAAATATACTGAAGCCGAAACATGGACTGGAAATGTATTGGCTATGGAAAATCACCAGTTTTTATAGGTCAATCAACTCTAAATGGCAATTTTCAATAGCTACTGGTTGGTGGTTTCAACCCCTCTGAAAAATATGAAAGTCAATGGGAAGGATTATCCCATATATTATGGAATATAAAAAATGTTCCAAACCACCAACCAGAAATTCATTGGAATCAAAGAAAATAGGGAATGAACAAAACATTCTGCGGCCAGTTTAAGAAATGCATTGGAACCTTATCACTACAAATTGAAGGAGACAATGCCAATCAACGATTGTTTTAGGGACCATCCATTCTTGAGACCCAGAGGAGCTTGGTTTTACCTCAACATTTTCCATTACAAAAAACAGCGTTTCACATGATTCAAATCAAACAATCCATATGAAAACTCCACGTTGTAATGTGGGGTTGCTGTTGGTTATACCCATATTGATTGCTTGTAAATCCCCCTTGGTTAATGGCTTTACCACGTGACAAACCATAACATACTATCACCTTCCATGAACACATGTCCCAGTAAAACACAAAAAGAAAAGATCCTTATAACCCCAAAAATACAGATGAAAACGGAATACACCGGTGAAATCCAATATATTCCATTACAACTCCCACAAAATTCCCATACAATTCCTGCAATGTTTCCATAGACCCATACAAGTACTATGATTTATATAGGATTTCCCATTTAATTTCCATAGAAATAGATGTTCCATAGATTTTCTATAGATTTCCCATTTAATTTCCATAGAACTCACATAAACTCCCAAACCTTTGCCCCGGATCTTCCCATCCGGCGCCGGCCAGCCGATGAGTCCTCGACGGCTCGTTGCACCACCTGTGCTTTGGCTTCGCCAGCAGCACAAATCAAGGCGACACAGTCCTGGAACGTGGCAGGTTGGCGATTTTTCATATACCCTCTGGTACATAATGGGATAATACTGGGACAATCATGGGATTATGAACCATATGGATTAATATTGGGATAATAATGTGAATATTGGGACTAGCCTCTGGTTATTTAACATAGCGAACTGGAAAATCACCATCTTTAATAGGTAAATCATAATGTTTATCATCTATTCTATAGATGGGCCGTTTTCCATTGCTATGTTAAAAAACCAGAGGGTTGCTATGCTACAATTGTGGGGCTCCCGTTTACGATCGCTAGGCTAAGTTGGGGGCCACATAACTCCAATAACTACGGTTTATGATACTTATAACTATAGTTAATGGGGTTTGTAAACCAACTTATGACTCGGGGGCCCCACATTGCATGGATGGCCCATTTATTTCGATAATTTGCCGTTCTGCAAATGGTGATTTTGGATAGAAAACTCGTTGTCATTACCAGAGGGTATCTGATGTTTTTTGCTTGATTTATGAATTAAAGTTTACTTCTCTTTTTTTGCTTGCGGACTTGAATACACTGAAAATGCAAAAAATGGAAGCCGTTCAATGAAGATTGGAAATCAAGTTCAGGATGATGCGGATCTGATGATTTTCAAATGGATCTATTGAGAGCTAAACCTGCGAGACATTGCACTTAACGTTGGATTTCTGCTTGGACTGGAGCTACATGGAGCTACACATTTAGGATTAAGTCCGCCCAAAAAAAAACAACAGGCTGAAACTACTGTTCAGCTACAAAATTGGGAGCCCAACATGGCGAAACAAATTGGTCAATGGGTTGGCTAAACACGTGGCCACTCCAACATCCTAAATTGAGTCAAGACCCAACAGTCCCACATATATTGTTTTTCTACAAAAAATGTTAATATAATATGGGTTAATACAAGGTATTAATAAATACATATGGTGGTTTCCTGAAATGGGGGTACCCCAAAAAAAAGATTGTTATTTCATGGAAAAACCTAGCTATAAATAGACGATTTGGGGGTACATGACTTAGGAAACCTCCATTTAATCCTGGTTGGTTAAGAGCGGGATTCCTTTATTGGATTAATTATTGTCATCCCCAAGATAAGAAGAAAGGGTACCCTCTGGTAATTTAACATAACTATGGAAAATCACCATTTTTAATGGGAAAATCCACTATAAATGGGGTATTTTCTACAGCTATGTTAGTTTGCCAGAGGGTAGTATCATCCCCCAACTCATCATCAACCAACAGGGCTCGCGCGTTCATCCCAGTGTCCGGGTTGAAGGTCACGGTGCCCAAGCCGATGGTGATCACTTTCCTGGCGTGTCGTGTTTTCCAACTTCCATGGCGAACTTCCATACAGAGTGGGGAAGTAGGTCGGATAGCGTTCAGAAACGCCTAAAAAATGGCTGAATTCTATGGTTTATGGTAGATATAACTATAGTTAATGAGGGTTTATAAAATTTATAAACCAACTTATAACTGAGGGGCACCGTCCTGTAGGGACAAATGGTGATTAACCAATGGTTTTAGGGGTACCCCAATGTTCAAACAAACCCAGCGCTGTTTTTTGGTAAATCAATCATGTTGATGAGTGAAGCGCAATAACTTTGCTTGGCTTAGTAATGTGTTGTTTCTTCCAAGCTGAAAGTATCTGAACATCTGCCTGGGAGTAGAAAACTGGTTTGTTCTTATGTTTATATAGTCTGAACATCTTTCTGGGTGGAAGTTTTTTCCTGATCTGGAGGAGTGAAACCAGCAGGTTGCACCGCTTTTGGTTCTTCAGGTAGATGTAAGCGCAACTTGTAAATCCAGTGGTTAACCATACCTGTAAATCTATCAGTGCCACAAATCGAAATTTGGAACATAACCCATTTTTCAGTCAATTCTCCATTTTGAGACCCACCCACCTGGCATTCCTCCGCTGACCACGGTCTGTTTCATCCAAGTCTCCGCTTTCGCACGGCTTCAATGCCCCCCAGATCCCCTGCCGCCGCAGCTTGTGACGCGTAGTTCAGCTGATCCATGCGGGTCGTCGAGAAGTGGTCGCATCCTGCGAACGGGACGATACCTTGGAAAAAATGATGGGTGCATGGGTTAAATGGGACAATAGATTTAAACATCAAAAATGAGTCCTATGATTTTCCCATTAAACCAGGTAATTATACCAATTTACTTGGATTTTGTGGTTTAAATGGGAACATTCTCGAACTAGATGATGTATTAAAAAGCGGATATTTCATGGGATATCATGAAAAATGGTTGCCAAAAACAATGTTTCCAGGTTTTTTTTTGACAGTTCTATCTCAATTTTGGCTTCGCTATATAGGATATGTCCATGTAGTCCATGTATCAAATGGATAATGCCATGTAATCAAGGTTATTAAGCAGTCACTAAGAGGGATACACCCCAAAGTTGAACACTCGTATTTTAGTAAGACTGGGACCCCGAAACTATCTTTCACTAATTCTTTCAGCAGTCAGTGTTCAAGGAAACTTGGGGAAACGAGCATCCCAAAGCCAAGCAATGCAATAACAAACTATACTGTACATTACAAAGTGGTGCCCCCCAAACGTTAAGATTATTGGTTTATAACCCCCATGAAAACTATAGACTATAGATATATCACCTATAAACCATAGTTATTGGAGTTATAAACCAACTGAACGCTATCTTGGGGGCACCACCTTGTAGCAGTAGCAACCCAAAAAAATGCACAAGAACCATCCCGCAGTAAGAAAAGGTACATCACTCTTCACTCTTCGGTATATTGAAATAATTGAGCGTGGCAATGTCAACGCCCAATTGTTCAATGGACATTTCATCTATCAATGGATGAAACATCATTAGACACTTGGAATCTGCTGGCAACCGCGAATTACTCTTAAATTTGCATCTCCTTTCTCATCTGTTGGTGGGTATGTCTGAAAAATACCACATATATAATCTCATGGTTGTCTAAATGTTATGGCCATAAAATTATATACTCTATCCTCCGGTAATCAATCAAACATGATGATGGAAAATCCCAGCTTAATCAACCTCCATGTTTGATAAAACCTCCTGGAAGGGTAAAGTGAACGAACAAACTGAACTTTTGCCCCTCGTTTTTGGCAACCCCCAGGAACTTTTCTCAATTTCGGGGGGCACCTTGGCAATTGAAGGCCACATGTCCATCAGGTCCGATGCCACCTGATGACACGGATGATTTTGTTCGCTGCCATGGTCAGTTGGTGACTCACTGACTGGGTTTGAGATGTTTATGGGATGCTTTTGACAAGACCACATTTTTCCACGTGAAATGTAAAGATTTCTTGCGATCTTCCCTTGTGCAATTATTCTCAGACTGACACGGACTTACATCTTGTCAGTCAAAATTTGAGCTGGCCGGTGGTTGCAACACGCATCGTTAGAGATCAGCAAGAATCATCTGACATATGTTTGAATATGGACAATCTAATGAACATTACACATATTCACCAAGTTCAGATTCCAGTCTCCAAAATGTTCTGGAAGACATGATGATATCATCCCCAGTGGGAACTGAGAACCAGGCCTCACCTAAGAGCTGCCGAGCAACCCATGAAGAAACCGATGCCACCCAGGGCCCTGATCTTTCCTTCATAGTCTGCACACCATTGATCCACCTCGCCGTCTGCAGCAGTTTTCACCACATCTTGGGGAGTTCAGTTTTAGCAGTACCGTCTGGTAATTTAACGTAGCTATTGAAAATGGCCCATTTCTAGCTGATTTACCTATTAAAGATGATGATTTTCCATTGTTATGTTAGTTTACCAGAGGGTAGTGTGTTGATCCATGATGAAAGTGGTCAAACCACGGTATCTGGTTTATGGTCATCCATCTCATAGTGGGAATCCCCATAATGGTTATAAGAATCCTTGTGTAAATGGATTGATGACCATCCCCCAATATGGAGATAGAGCCCAACTGGTGACTGTAGTTGGTCGTGTATTCCATGGCATATCCCATTCATATTCCTTTAAATCTCCATGTTTTTTGGCTAAACTCTTATACCAATCCGTATAAATCCATACAATACATCCATATAAGTCCATATAGATCAAACATCACCAAAAGTCCATACAGATCCGTATATATACCCTCTGGTACATTAACATAGCTATGGAAAATCACCAGTTTTAATAGGTCAATCAACTCTAAAGGGCAATTTTCAATAGCTACTGGTTGGTGGCTTCAACCCCTCTGAAAAAGATGAGTCAGTTGGAATTATTATTCCCATATATATGGGTATGGATCAATACCTATTAATATAGGGGAATGAACATCCATAAATCCCAGCTATTTTGATGTGAACAAAAGGGTACTATTGGTTTTGACACACTGCCATATGGAAAAATAAAACATGTTCCAAACCACCAACCAGATGGGTTTGTCTGAAAATAGTGTACCCCTAAAGCCAATGGTTTTGCTGATCATTATCCCTATTAAATGGCTATTTCATTGGGAATATACCCAACATTTTCAGACAAACCCAGATAAATTCCCTGCCGCAGGTGACGGCACCTGCCGGAGCACCCGTTGCTGCAAGCGCTCCAACCGCGTCTGCGGGTCGCGCGTGCGCAACGTGAGATCCACGTGGCCGTCGGGCCAGACGTCCTCCATGCCTCGCATCTGGGAAGAACTTCTGGGATACACATGGGATTATGGGATATTAATGGGACCATAAATCTACATATTCATGGGATGCCCCATCTGTTCGGATCGTTTTGGGGAGAACAAGGAAAACAATCAACATGGTTTGATTTTGTTGGTTTAAACCCTAGATTGTGCTGAGATAGATGACATGATTAAATGATTAAATGCTAGAAAATGCGTTTGCACTTTTGGGGATTCAAAAACGGTCATATGTTTGGGTTCAAATACACTTGTTTTGAAACACAAAATCACATGTTCGCTGGTGACTATCCACATTATCTCTTGGCCTGGTTCCCGTTTTTGGCTGGTTCTTAGCTGGTTAGTAAGCAGGCTCCAGCACAAACAAAACATGACATAACACAACATAACACGACTCATGAACTATGTGTGACTCATGACCTAAAATATATTGAACAATGTTTTATTATATTTGAATTGATTATACATATTTCAAATGGTCAGCTGTTCATATGATAAGCATTTTTGTTAATAAAGTAAATGGTGGACTGCTTGGCTTACCGAATATTTGTTGCCTCATGAACTTCTAAACCCAGGTGTAACCTGGGTCATAAGCCCTCAAAAAAAAATCGGGTTTGTGCGGTCACCTTTGGGGTGATCTCGGTATGTACCAGAGTATACAACCCGTTTTGTTGGTTAACTCACCATCTACAGCACCGTGCCATAGATTTGGAGTTGAACTAAGTTGGTTGTCCAACCTTACCCTCTGGTAATTTAACATAGCTATGGAAAATCACCATTTTTAATGGGAAAATCCACTATAAATGGCCATTTTCAATAGCTATGTTAGTTTACCAGAGGGTAACATGTGTTTAACCCCACAACACCATACTCCCTTTTTATGATATTTGGATATACCCTCTGATTCTCCTGGTGTTTGGATATACCATTTGGTAATTTGGAGGTTTCCTCAAATAGGGGCGCCCCAGTTCCCATCCATTGATAGATGGATTTCCCATGAAATAAACCATGCAGCTATAAGGGCACCCCCGTGACTATGGAAACCTTCAAAAGTCCCATCAAATCCCATTAAATCACCATTAAATCCCTTATGAAATCCCATTAAATCCACTAAATCCACCATTCACCCCTGGCTTCGTTCCCAAGGTGCTCATCTGATGATGGTCCTGTGGCTCCCCTGTGGGACCGAAAGACCTCAAGGCGGCTCTCGTTGTTTCCGACTGGGAGGTGAAACAAATGGGGTATAGCCATGGTTAAAACCACTGGGGAACTTCGAGAACCTTGAGGTTACACCCATGAAAATCATGATTTCGGACAACGATTCTGCTGGAAATTGGTGGTCCACTCGCCCCTTGAAAGCCCAGGTCCTTCATGTGAAACATATCTACAGTACCTTTCTATACTGTCCAGCCAGACATCGCAAACTGCCGTATCGCTTCTGCAAGCTACCCAAGTTAACATAGTTATCTTAAAAGAACCATTTTTGATCTGAAAAAATCCTCTAGAAGTGGGCAATTTTCCATGGCTATGTTGAATTGCTGGAGGGTAAATCCCATTATCATCCTATTATCATTCACCATTGTTAACCATTAAATCACCATTTATAGTGGTTAAATCAGCATGTCCCTTGACATCCCGTGGTCACCACAGCCAAAGGGCGGAGCAGTGAGATCCAAACCAATCTTGGAACAGTCCATCAGCAGCGCCTTGAACGGAAAAGCTCAGCAGCTCAATGGGAGTTCGAAGTCACCAAAAAGAACTATGTGGGCTAAAGCGACAAAACACCTACCCTCTGGTCGTTTAACATAGCTATGGAAAATGAACCATTTATAGATGATGTACCTATTAAAATGGGGATTTTCCATGGCTATGTTCAATAACCATATGGTATATATATATATATATATTATAGGATGTAAAGATCAAACCTTGGCAACAGGGGTTCCCCACACAGGTTACGTCCATATGTGTGGTACGTCCTCAGAACGCTTCCTGGGTCCAGGTTCGAGCCCGGAGAAACTGAGTGCATTGGGTGATGGATTTCCATGAAAATTCAAGAGCTAAAAGTGGGCAATGGTGATACCCACCATTTCCATAACTCCAGTTGTCTGGGTAAATTATAATAGTTCACTAACCTGAATTAAGGCCACCAACTTCTTGCGGTCCCTGCCCACCCCCCGCTGACGCCAAGGGCGAACAGGTACCTGAATTAAGGCCATTTGGGGATGATTCCCCTTATGGGCCATGATTCCAGTGAGGTCGCAGTGAGGTCGTTATAATTTACCCAGAGTTGTGGACACACAACAAAGAGCTGATGATATATCTATGTTTTTGAAATACAACTCCACATTCGGATATTAAAAAGAGTATATCATCAGCTCTGATTGGGATATGTAATATTTTAAAAGCATTCGTTTATATGTCTTTCTTGAGCCAAACCGCCCAATTTTCATGCCGTCTTCTAGCGCGGATAGATCCAGCTGATTTTCGCGGATACAGGACCAGTTCCAGGCAGTTCAAGGTACTGGCACTGCATGTTCCGAGAACATCACTGATCTGAAGTAAACACATTCCATAGCTTAAACTATGGCTAATGGTAAATATATCTAGACTTAATGGATGCTTGTGGTAGAAAATATCTAGACTTCATAGGCTTTATAATCCAACATTCCCATAGGATCCATGGTGTTGCTATATATGGTAACATGGATCCCATCAATATACCCCTTCTATGTTAGCATATATACCATACATGGATCCTATGGGATTAATACAACTTGAGGGGCCCCCATTTTGGCGACGGCTGCAACAAAGGTACTTTCGACGGATCAAGTCCGAAGCCCTTGATGTAGTACTCACTGACCTGGAGCAGTGGAGTGGATGCCCCGTCAACAAAAATGGTGGTTTAATGGGGATATTGCCGGACTATAATGGAATACTGATGGGATATAACGGGATATACCCTTAATGCCAACTTATTATCATCTTGGTTGCCCAATTCGATGGCAAAATCTGGGGTATACCACATGATTTTGGACACCACGTGAATGCGATTGAATCAAGCGGCTGCAACCTGCCACACAACTCGTGATTCTGCACATCAACAACGATTTGATTTCCTCCAAAAATACACATCATGTATAGGGTTGTAGCTGAAATATGTAGTGTTTGGTTTCATCTGGCTTCCAGATTCTTCCTGAACAGATATTTCCTCAAACATGTCAAACTCATGTTTTGGCAGTTTTGGCAACTTCGCAAGCATCGGAACCAAGACACGTAGTAGTGGAAACTATTGTGCTGTTGCGGAGAGATGGGATAAAACTCATCGATCCTTACGAGCGATCCGATGCTTCGGAACAAAGGAAGAGAACGGGAATCAAGGCCACACAGCTATCATGAAGGGAATCTGATTAGCCATCAATGTGTCCCTTTAGCTTTGACAGATCTGTGTATATATATATGCATATATATATATATGTATATAGATATGTATATATATACATACATAAATTGACAAACTTAGCCGTCAATTTATATGGTTTTTACATTTAAACAATAAAAATATATGGGAACTCGACATGTTTTAGCAAACTGCTGCAACAGAGTCGTGTTGAAGACTGCAATCGCAAAAACATGCAGGAGGACTCTGCTGGGTGGATTAAGCTTCAGCAATCCAAAAGGGAAGGAACATAACATGCTGAAACTTAGATATATACCTGCCCAAACATATACTTTTTAGATCTTTTTAGCTGTTTTTTACCACTGATTGCAACCAAAACAAAGTATACTAATAAAGTATCTAACCAACTTGACCCAGATAAATCCACATAAGCAACTGTTTGAAGCCACCCCACCAGTCCAACGATTGCCCAGGATCTGTACAAATGTCAGTTGATCCAACTCTGGTTTTGCATCTGCCAATCCAAATTTCTTGGCTTCCTCCTTGATCTCTGGGGTCTGCCATCCTTGCAAAATCCGTTGGACCCACCTCGGCACGAACAGGACAACGAGCTGCCAAGGTACACACCTCCCAGTTACTAAGTATTACCCCAAGTGATGGACATGGAAGCATCATTCCAAGTAGAATGCAACATGTTTCTACAAGTTTCTACATGTATAATAACAAAAACCACCAATCAATCAGACTCGGCAATAACCCTTATCACGCAATCTAATCTAGCTGCTACTGAGCGAACCCTGCAGGACTTGTTAGCCCTGTGTACAATCCACTTATGGTGTCATAGATTGCCCTGAAAGAAAGCTAAGCAGTGCTGGTTGCGCTTGGGTTTCCCTACTTAGATGAGATGTTCTCACGTTTGAACCCTCCCGAGTGGGTTGAAGAAATCCTGCTCTTCAGGATAAAACCTGTACAGCATCCCCATCTGGTGCGGAAAAAACACCCTTCTAAGGACCAAAAAAATACCTCATTGCAAACATGCAAAGCACTTTTCCCTGACACATGGGATTAGACACGTTGGAAACACAATGAAACACGTCAAAGTTGCTGCGCTCCTTCTAGATCTATTCATGTTCATGATCCCATGTTTGCGATTGTTGGTGGGCTGTCCCAACAGTTGGGCCGCGCGGCTTGATGAAATACTCCGGAGTCTTGCCAGTGGGCAGTGAGCATACACCTGGTGGCAATTTTGCTCAAGGAACAGCCTACAGGCCTACAGCATCTCCTGTTCATTGAACATCCTGTTTTGGCACAAATTACCAAGCTTGATGTCTTGAGCCTCCGCAGAAAAAGGGACCATGCAGTAATACAGGAATCTAAATGAACAAAAACATGTTCCACAAGTAGAGGGATCAATCTTGGCACATCAAAAGCAATGGCCTTTCAGGGGCCCCAATCCCAAGTCCTGCCTTTCAGGGGTCCTGGATGCCGGATTCTTAGTCACCCCACCCAGTAACTGCATGGCTTAACCCCAGATATTAGACCGTACTTCACTGATAAGTAGGGTTATAACCCACTTACGATTCCTGGGATGAACCATCAAGTGTATATATAGTATATATATATTGTAGCCATGCCAAGATCACAAATATCACCATTTTTTGCATGTATTAAATTGCCTATATGGCCTAAATCCCATCTACATCATTCTACATCCCCATCAAGCTCTAGGTCTCATCTTTCATGCAACCCGGCCAACCCGGCTTCGACAACTGCTGCCTTTGGGATTCTCTTGCACCCATTCCAGGAAGCGCCATGCAGCAGCCTTGCCCAGCATCGGAAAGTTCTCCACGACCACGGTGCGGATCTTTTCCTTTGAAGCACCAGCACTGATCCACAAGAGAAACACAACATTTTCACAGTAAATCATCCGATGGTGGAGGGTATATCCCATTAAATCCCATTAAATCCCATTAAATCACCATTAAATCACCATTAAAACCCATTCAATCACCATTTATCCATGATTATGGAAAGGTTGGAAATCAGAAGCAGCTTGCGCTCAGCGGGGCTCACGGAGCCTTCGCCGCCCAAGGAGCGTTTTTGAACCTCTTGAACCTCCGCGGGTAGGCCCCGGGGTTGGCTTTTTGCCCGGCTTTGCCCCAGTTTTTTCCTTCATCTGGTTGTGGGAGTTGGAATGCATTTTTTGGCCTGGGCTACGAGGGTCTCCTTTTCCTGCATGGTTGCAGCATCGGTTGTACGGCGCTGCTTTTGCCCTGGCAGGTGCATGGCCTGTGTTCCTTGTTCTTCTCCCACTGTGTCCCATAGTGTTTTTTCAGTAGCCAGATGAATGAGTTTGGCTGGGAGTGTGCAGATCTTTAACATCCTTTGATATTGTGGGTTTTGCATCAGTAGGGTTGTCACGGGGAAGCACGTTTGGCTACCTTTGCAGACATGATGATGTTTTGAAAGAAGTGGGCACCGCACACAATTCCAACATATGCAGAAGTGAGACAAAAGCCAATGTTTTATATAGTGAGTGCCCTGAAAACAGAATTTCGATTAATTTCATGAATAGTTCTACTACCCTTCGACAAACAAAGGGAAATATCAAGCTATTTTTCCCACTTATCTCCAGTCATCCAAGCATCTTCCGGCTCATACTGAGGCTGAAATGGGCTGCATGACACCAAATGACTTTCCACCGACGAGGTTTTTGGCTCTTCAAACTTCCGCTTGTTCATGGCGAAGCCAAGCTGGGCAGCCCGAGAGTCAAACAGCGTGGCGATGCGTAGCGTCCCAAAGGAGCTAGAATTGGACATTTTCTTGAGCTGAAACCATCAGTTTTGGCTGCGATTTTAAGTTTGAATGCATGTCATCACCCTGTTGTTGGGAGGGAATACATCTACAAGAAACCGTTGAGACTGGTCGAAAGAAAACTGACATCATCCTGGTCTCCGCTGAAGACTAAGATGGGACACACAAACAAATGAGTTCATCCTATTTCACGGGGGCGGTTTGCATGATTTTTCTTTGTTCTCAGGCTATTTGTCTTGTCTGATGGACCTCGCAGGTCAAGCAACTTGAGCCATGGGAGAGGTCGGGTGAACTCTTGAAACCAACGAATCCCAAGCTGCCGACATAGACAACACACATGGAGATCATAACGGTTACATTACAACCCACCAATCCGACCACTCAATCTATATTCAAAAACCTTCAGAGGGTTTGACTTTTTTCAACATCAAGCAAAGTTCAAAACTTTGGCTATACTACATGTTTCTCACTCACTGGGAGGTGGCTTCAACCCATCCTGGTTGGCTGAGCATTGAAGTAAGCTGGCACCAGCCATGTACCTCATGTGTTTGGTGCTTTAATCTGGATATATCATTAAATATCCAAATTTGGAACAGATAAACTGGATAATTTTGGATAATTATGAGTAAATATCTGGATAATTTAATCTGGATATATCTGAATAATAAACTATAACAGTTCATTCATCCAAGTTATTTACCCCTTAATCAGCATTCGGAATGAGGTCGCTATAATTTTCATCCAGTTAAGTTGAATGGACCCAGAATGTTCGATTAAATGACCATTTTCCCTAATGAACCTACCATTTTCCCTAATTAAATCGTCACCTTGACGAGTGAAAAAGCACCACCGTTGTTTTGTGATGATGTTCCCAGAAAATCTAGCGCCGCCTTGGAGACCTCCCAGGATCAGCATGTCGACAGACCTCAAAAAATGCGAGCCCCGGAGGCCCCGGAGAGGAAAGGCACTTTGAATGTCGATGTTTGTGGGATCCATTGGAATACAACTATGTTTGAACATGTATAATGTGGTTAAAACAATGTCAAAAACCACCCATGACTGGGAATGGTTTATAGCTCCTATTTATGGTGATGACTGGGGGATGGTTTATTATTGGTTTAACCACATTAATGTATACTTAAACATATAATTGTATCATATTGTATCTGTCCAATGTGAAGAAATACAAACTTGCAAGATATTGCCACCACTGTGTACCCATCTGTACAAACCATTCTAAGTGATTACACAAGTTGGTGACCAAGTCTCCTTACAAGGTTGTGCCAATAGTTAGTAAAGTTCATTTATAACTAGATTAAACACGGTATGGTAAATTAAAACTATAGTTGTAGACTGTTTTAGACGGGTTTATAAACCAAATAGTTAGTCATGTTATGATTACACACGAGTAACTGCTTGTAACTGCATGTAACTGCAGTCAAATAGTAATGTAGTATAACTGCATACAATTACGTTATGACTATAGAAACTGTTTATAACTAAGTACTACTTTATAACGATAGTAACTGTTTTTTCATAAACTTTATAACTATAGATAGGCCACAACCGGTGCTAGTCTCAATCCACTGACATCGCCAAGCGGATCTTCCTCACCCGGAACCGATGCCTAAGCTGCCGGACTTGGCACCCAACTCCGTCCTGGTTCGACATGCGCAGGGCGCATTTGATATATTTGGGCAAATTGTAATAATTCAGTAATTCATAATAATTCACTAACCTGAAAGAAACCATTTTGAGATGATTCCCCTTATTAACCATGATTTCAGTGAGGGAGAACAGTGAGGTCGTTATAATTTTTCCCAGATATGAAACTGAGAGAGATAGAGATAAAGATGATAGAACTGTTTATGAACTATTGTTGCGGCTTTCCAGCACTAATGGTTCGACCCGATTCTACCCAAAAGAGTGTCTTTTTCTGGTAGAATCATCTCGCATGTCCACAATATAGCTTGGGGTCGATGCTAAGGAACCATCAAGGTGGATAGTATAACAATAGCTCACGACCCGGTAGTGTCAACCCCGGACATCTATGAACCCCGATCCCTGGTCGATCAATTAGGGAACCCAAACAGTGATGATCTGCAAGTGAAATGGCACCGCACTACCTTGATGCAGGGTTGACATCAATCTTTCATATACCCTCTGGTTATTTAAGATAGCCATGGAAAATCACCTTTTTTAATGGGAAAACTCACTATAAATGGGCCATTTTCCATGGTTATGTTAAATAACCAGAGGGTGTATGTATATATATATAATCGTCTCATGCGAAATCCAGATGCAAATATATGGCAGTCTGACCGATTATGAAGCACCAAATGCTTTGCTCTTGCCATGAAACTCTTCCATGAAGCCCATCATGAAACGCAAAAAACAAACATATATATATATATACATAACAATATATAGTATAATTATCTACGTAAGATAATTACTTATATAATTTATATATATATAGTATAATATATATATATATATATTCAAAATATATATTCAAAATATATAGATAGATAGATAGATAGATAGATAGATAGCTAGATAGCTAGATAGATAGATAGATAGATTAGATTAATAGATTAGATTAGATTAGATTAGATTAGATTAGATAGATAGATAGATAGATAGATCAAAAGATAGATAGATCAAAAGATAGATAGATAGATAGATAGCTAGATAGATAGCTAGCTCGCTAGCTAGCTAGATAGATAGAGAGAGAGATAGATAGATAAATAGATAGATAGATAGATCAAAAGATAGATAGATCAAAAGATAGATAGATAGATAGCTAGATAGATAGCTAGCTCGCTAGCTAGCTAGATAGATAGAGAGAGAGAGAGATAGATAGATAAATAGATAGATAGATAGATAGAGAGATAGATAGAGAGATAGATAGATAGATAGATAGATAGATAGAGAGAGATAGATAGATAGATAGATAGATAGATAGATAGATAGATAGATTAGATAGATTAGATAGATTAGATAGATAGATAGATAGATAGATAGATAGATAGATAGATAGATAGTTAGATAGATAGATAGATAGCTAGGTAGATAGATAGATAGACAGATAGATAGATAAATAATTAGATAGATAGATCGATCGATCAATAGATAGACATGATATGGTACAATAACTCTGCCTGTTAATATAGTACTACAAACTTGTGTTAAAAAACAGAACAATATTAGTACAAAATACATCTATACAAAATTCAACAAGTGCATAAGCGTAAAACTGGTTTGTGCTCCATATAACGTATACGTTCCTGTCTAAACAATCCCCAAGCAGTTGCGACCTCAATTGCGGAAGCAGTTGCTCCGAACGACCTACAGCGGCCAGGAGTTTCTCCGTCAAACGCCTCTGGAAAATCCACTAAGAATGGAGGTTTTGCTGGGAAAATCCCCGAACGAAAAGAACTCTTTTCGGCTACTCAACATTCTGTTGAGAATCATTTTCCGACAAAAACGACTTGTTGCTGTATTTTGGGTATCCAAGATTTTGAGACAAAATTTAAAGCGATTCGCATAAATAGCAAACATCTTGTCCAACATGAAAAGCAACCCAATTTCCCTCAGTTAAAGCCCTTTACCAGTGATTTTTATGGTTGCAAACGGGGGTTATCATTCCATCACTGGGCTGACTGACTTATAACTTTTATTTCGGGGCTGGCTAAATCACCATGTTTCCTGGTTGAATCACCATTTCCCTATGCTTTTCCTATGCTTTTCCTATGGTTTTCCTATGGTTTTCCTTATATAGCAGCAGTTTGTTTTCCCATGGATTTTCCCCAGTCTTCCTTCGGCTTCCGGACCCACACGGACGTCCATCCGAACGGACTGACAGAGGCCTGTAGCTGGAGCAAACTTAATGGCTTTTAAAACATATAGGGCCCCGAAAAAACGGATTAACAAGCAAAATCTTGCCAAAATATGTAATGATTGGTTACTTTACGACCTTCTTGGGGGTTGCTATAATCCGTGGACAGATTTTGATTCTAAGGATTATTGCAAATTTAAATCTCATGTAGTCTTGTTAAATTCAATCTGAATGTAAAATACAAGCCACAGAAAAAACACTAGAAAGTTCTCATGTTTTCACTATTCGTTTTTGGTCCTATCCTCTCTGATTGTGGGGGATTAGTTGTATGATATTTGCAGACGGCTCTTGGGTCCCAAAGTCCAAAGCAAATCAAGCTGTTACATAAGTTTCACGCTTCATAAATTGATATGAGCATACACAATATAGACCCTATAATGGATAATGACTCAAAGTACAGCAATCCCTTCCCCTAATATTGGGCACCACCTATAAAAGCACGGTTTACTAGAAATAAAAACCACATATTGAGAGTTTAATATATGAATGAGGAATTGAATTGTTGATTGATAAGTCGAAATATTTCATAACTGGTTAGATTAACATCCCCCAATGGAACACACAAAATATATGAGACCAGCAACACCGTACTATTCAAACAGTTGGAAATAATCATGTCGCACCATGTTCCCATTGTTTTTTTGTTTCTGGTTACCCTTTCGTAATCAAACATGGCAAGGGAAACTCCCCCCCATTTATACATGAAGAGTGTTCAAAATCCTCTGTCAAAATCCCCAGTAAAGAAGTTTATTTAAGGTACCCTCTGGTACTTTAACATAGCTATTGAAAATGGCCATTTATAGTGAGTTTTCCCATTAAAAATGGTTATTTTCCATAGTTATGTTAGTTTACCAAAGGGTAGTATAATCCCCAAACGAATCATCAACCAACCAGGGCTTTGGACACTGCTCAGATGATGATTTTCCCATTGAAATTGAAATGCCCAAGACATGTTCAGACCGAAAACCCCAGCTGTTCCCCAGCCTGCGGCCGCGAAGCTCAAGCATAACGCAGCTGCAGCTCGGACCTTATGAAGTTGGCTTTGGTTGATGTTGGTTACCCTCTGGTAAACTAGCATAACTATGGAAAATCACCAGTTTTTTATGGGTAAATCAACTATAGATGGCCATTTTCAAGTTCGCAAACTGTAAACGTTTACCAGAGGGTAGTTGGTATCTGACTGGCAACTGAAAGATGAGGATCTGGAAACTGAATCATGATTGCTTCTCTTAATCTTTATTAAATTTTATTGTAATATCATCTCTCTCTATCCATGTTGTTCCATCCAAATTAGATAGAACATGGGACTAACATGGGATTCATCTTGAATGGAAACGATACGAAAAATAACGAGAGAACAACATATGCTAGCTGTATAATGGAGATCATAAATATCCTTTGAACCCAATCCAAATCATAAAATACATTACCACGCAAGAGCTCACAAGTAGTTGACTTTCCAAGAAATTGTTGTTTAAGACTGAAGATGACACATTCTGCATGCATTTTGGTATGCCAGGTATGGTACTTGATTGCAATCTCCAGTTGAATTGCGCTTGCAACCTCATCCAAAATATCATTCAAATAACCCGTTGTAGCTCCCGAAATCAATATTGTCGTGTCAAAAAATCACCACTGATTGGTAGAAGTCACCCAATCTTCATATTAGATCACCTGTTGGCAGAGCATGTTTTTTGCTCGCGTACTTGGTGGTTCATGCATAAGAAATGGAATTAGTATGCGCTCATGATTGGTTTCTTTCTCACCTACTTGCGCATGCGCAAGACCTTAGCTTCCTCCAGCACTGAAAGTCACCGTACGTTCGCCCCACCTTCACCAAAATTCGGCCACTTATTCTTCTTGATTTCGTCCATGTTTTTGGTAGACTACAAATGTGTTGATCTGAAAATAGGATACCTCAACGTCACATAGCGAACCCTCACCCATATCCATTTTTCATTGGTGAAATTTAAGGTGAAATCCTTCAATCCTTCTGTTGCTTGTTTCGCCTAATTTGGCCACACAAAAAAGTTCAAATGTTCAAAGAATATTTTCCCCACATGTTTTTTTTTTCACCACCACCGTGCCGTGCACCTCCCAGTGAATCCCCCCTTCCAAACACCCTAAACCGGGATCGGCACGGGATCGGCTTCACAGGAGATCACCTCGGCGATATTTGGATTTTTTTTTGGGGGGGGGGTTGATATGTGAACTTATGGACTATGTAGAAATCAACCAGGATAGTCCATTTTTTTTGGGGGGTTGACATTTTGGATATTTGGATTTTATTTGGATTTATGTACTTTATGGTTGAACTTATGGACTATCCAAACGAGTTGACCAAAGTCTCAATACTTTTTATACGTATTTTGATGTGTCATTTCATATGTGTTCGAAGGTTCAACGTACAAGAAAGCGTCATAAATGGGAGTAACTAGCTCATGATAGCACAATGCATGAATGACATTGGTAATGAAGCACAATCATACCAATAAACAATGACAATAATGATATAAACTGCCCAAACAATTCTCTGTTTCTCCATGACTCTCTGTAGAATTCATCACTATGATTCTCCATGATCAACACGGGGCTTGATCAGCCATGATATGGGTGGACCAGGTTTCAGCAGATTCTTCCTACCCTTCCCACCCTTCCCACCCTTCCCAAACTAGTTGGATGCTGGTTGGTGGTTGACCTACCCCTCTGAAAAATATGAGTTCGTCAGTTGGGATTATTATACCCAATATATGGAAAAAGAAATGTTCCAAACCACCAACCAGGATGTCTGTCTCAGGTTTCAAGTTCTCCTGGCTCTTTTCTCCGCAGCTGTCCGACTTGGGATTTTCAGGTGGACGGCCACACCTTCCATCCCTGTCCGCTGGGCCGGGCCAGAGCTGGGCAGCTACGATGACCGAGCTACTGAGCTACACGGTTTTTGTTAAAGCGATCCAAATCTGACCCGAACAAATCTGACCCTGGAGATTTTGGTGACTTTCATGCCAAAAGAAGATAGAAGAAATCGCGAGCTATTTTTTGGGCTCTGAAATCTTAAGAGTAGATGTTTTGGAGGATTTGGTTGCAGTACACTACATATCTCGTGTTCTTGCAAAACAAGTCTAGCAGAATCAACCACACAACCATGCAACAGATATTCGAACAAGAGATATACGTGTTACTCGCCATTTCGCCTCGCCAAGCACTGCTGACAAGCCAAATCTGCTTCCCAAAAAGATATGCGAATAATGAATGTATCTGATACATTTTGATACCTTACCTTACTACAAGGGAAAACCCTGACTAAATGACGACTATATACAAATGTAATCAAATGTATACAACACATGAAGATACATCTCCTTAAATGGTAATTTCACTGATCTCTGAAATCCAGATTTTGTTTTGTTTTACAGGCTTTCACTTGAACCAAGTCTCTTCATCAGTTTCAGCTTAGATCTGGATGCGAACAGAGCTGCCGCGCCACTAACTGTCCGTGTGCGGGAACCTCTGCCAACTTCTACGGACAGCCCAGGCTGCCTTTTTTGGAATAGGCCAGCTGATCTCGGCGAACATGTCGGCATGTCAAAACGTTGAGAATGAAACAAGTTCACCACCTGCAACAACCCAAACACCCTTCAGGTTTAATTAAATGGGAAGCTACAATAATTTGATATAATTTGGGGTATTGCCATCGTTTAGAATCATTTATCCACTAACATCCTCGATAGCGGGGCAGTCACATCCAATTTTCATCGAAAATCTTGTGGATTCGTGGATGAGGAACTGCCAGATTCACCATGACCAGTCGCCATAAGCGCCATATCCGCGCCGGGGGCATAGAAAACTTTCATGTCATCTAAAATAGCAATAAGAATTTTGATGGTTTTAAAACGACCCAAAAAGATTCTACAGTTGGGGATGGTGGTTCCTATTCGTTTACTACCATAGAGATTCAACTTTCATCCCCCCGTTCCGTGTCACTATTGTCACTAGAGATTCTCCGCCATGAATTTCTCCACATCCGCCCAACTTAGGTCGTTGGCGTCTTTTAGAACGGCTGCGGCATCAGATTCGAAATCCTTCAGACTGTACTCCATCCGTTCTTCCTGCGCAATGGGAGTCGATCAGTGGGAATTGTCATCGCAAACAGACCGGAATCGAACCGATTAGATACCGTCTTTGAAAACACCAACCAGCTATTTTTTTCGCCAAAAAAAGGGGATGGCTTGAAGAATCACATCACCCATGAGGTTCATCGAAGCTGAACTGCGGATCAATTTATTTGGCTATGAGGAACATAGGAAGAGATCTACAGAGTCTTCAGAGCTCCTAACCCCCGTGGCAATATGTCTCAAACATTCAAGGGTCGCTGCTGAAACATCGCACCTGGGTGAAGAGAATCTGGTGCAATAGCTTGAGTTCCAAGGTTTTAGGACCTCAGTCGATATGATTTCTGGTGCTAAGCCACTTCTAAAAAGAACAGGCAAAACTCATGCGGGATCATCATCTGGGTTTGAGTTAGGACGGAAATGAACAAACCATATATTTCAATCCACCAGGGATAGACTTTAAATTTCCAGGGACACCCTTACATGGTGCCAGCCAGACCGACTTGAACCAACTTAGTTGGGATAGAAACAAGTTGGGATTGCCTCTCAATAGTTTCAAATATACTACCTTATGGGGAAAAATAGGTAATTCCACTAAATCCCAGCTATTTCAATTGGATTTTATCTTTCCATTTTTTTGGGGTGGTGTGATACTTGGCGTTTTGAACATGTCTCTCCTTTAGGATCAGTCAGTGCTCAGCCCAGCTGAGACCCCGCGACCGTCCGTGCTGCTTTTGGCTTGCGGATGCTCATCAAAGCACTTCCTGACGCGAAAAAGTGGAGATTTACATGCGGTTTTACCAGCGGAAGGCACACACACAAACCAACTAATATCTATACCCATCCATGTATGCTATATATGCTAACATGGATCCCATCAATATACCCCAGTCATGTTAGCACTAATACCAGCACCATGGATCCGTTATGGGCTATATATATATATGATCAATCAATGATCAACAAAACATTGAACAACATGCTTGGGATATCTTGGGATTGGTTTTGTTGGCGCAGGAAACCGTGCTCTGGAAGCAATTTGGATGTGGGTCAAAATGGAAGACCTAGGGGACCACAGATGTGAATGTCTAGTTTAGTATTAACCATCCAATTATTGGGGTGCCTAATTTTGACCCATACCCATTTCTTTGGGGTTCCTGTCAATTTTACCCCGCGAAAAAAAAAAAGCTCTGGAAATGGAGATGTCAACAACAACATGACTCGGGGCATGACCAGAAAATACAGACAGTTGTGTAGGCATTTTAGCAAAAATGCAGAGTTCTGAAATCAGACACATGGAGATGCATATACTCTCTGGCAATCAAACAAATGCAACAGCGTCTTTTTCTAACCAATTCTTATTGGTTGAATGTCTCATTTTTTAAGGTACTTTCAAATAATTTAACCTCGCGTTGGAAAACTTCCTTTTGTAGATGATTTTCTCTTATTTCCCATTCACCGTTGGTATTTTCCATTGCCTTGTTAAAGTGCCAGCAGGCATATGTCCCTCTTCGAAGCAACAACTCGTGGCCAAGAGTCGATTGGTTTCAAGGACAATTTAGGTGAAAACCGAGGAACAACACCTATTTGGAATTATTTTGGGCTGTACTGAAGGGACAACTCATGTCTTTTTAAGGGAAACACAGCAATTTTGAAAACTGGCGACACCCACGATTTCGAGGGTGGCCTAATATGCTCGATGCGATCTTCCGGAAAGGCCATCGGTTCCCATCCTTTGGAGGCCTGGATCCAGCAGATTCGGCTGAAAACCCGAAAGGGACACATATAACACATGTGGACAATCCATGGTTTATGAAGAACACGATCTATACAATATGTGAGGCTATTCGTGGATTTTCCACATCTACGTTAGTTTACCGGATGATAAAAGTTTTGGCTTGCAATCCCATCAAACTATAAACATATATATCTACATATATCTACCATAAAGCAAAGTGAACCTACTTACAAAGTTATCAACCCGCATAGCTATCTAGCCGGGGCTACTTTGCAAGCCACAGATCAACCGGTTTCAGGAAAATAATCTGCGTTAACCTTCAAGCGATTTAGGCCTTTTCGCCAGAATTGGTTCAAATTCCTCATGACGGAATGATTGAACCAGTTGTAAATCGTATTAGAAAAATTTAAAAAAAAAAACACCAATTTGCGCTTTTGTTCCTGCGTGCATCTCAGTTACTGAGCGTGGAGTTTTGCACGCAGTACAAGCCATCCACTTTAAAAAATGGACCCTTACCACTTATAGATTAGCAATTATACCCTAACATAGATGTGGAAAAAAAACATTGTTTCCATAGGATAATGATCTACCAATGGTGGGGTTTCCATATCGACGCTAGTTTACCCCAGGGTATATAGGTTCTTAGCGACTTCCAAACTGGACATATCGTCACCCAATCCTATCTATATATGGAATATCCAACATGTTTCAATATGTATTCATATGTATTCATATGTATTTATTACTATTTATTGGGATGCACCTGTTTAACACCCTTTTCACCGACCAACAAATCTATGACGAGTCACTTCAGTGGTCAACGACTCCACTTTCTTGGTCACTTCATCCACCGACGCTGTGGCCATGGTTCTTCGCTCCGCAGCAGCTGCGACACCAGTTCTGTGGATGCCACGTGCAGAGGGACATTCATGTATCGATAGATGGGTAAATTCTCGAAATATTTTCTCTTGAGTTTGTACCCCTTTTGTTTTAGTGTTTTGCTTTGTTTTCCTTGTGAGCTGCTCCGATCTGAAATGCGTTTCTTTCCTCAGCCAAGCACTTTGCAAACAGCAGCGTTACAGGTTTCCAAATCGCACTCAGATTCAATTAAGATAAAAACGGGTGCAGAAGCAACCAGGATGACAAAACGAGTCGGTAACATTGCTAAGAACAGCGCAAAGAATAGTTCTGCTACAACAATACCAGTGACATAGGGGGTTTCTGAGAATGGGGATACCCAAGTCAAGTTACCATGGTTGTTTCAATACTAAAATGCTGTATTTTGGGATGATTTGGGGTACGTCCACTTTAGGAAAGCAATGACATGTTGGCCTGTTGAATTCATCATACAATTTTACATTGCCAGCTGGTGCAAGAATTTGGCTTTTCCAAATTGAGGAGGGTACAAGAACTGGTGTCACCTGCCGCTTGTATCCTCATTTTTCAACACTAGCTGCAAAAATCAAAAGCACATCCAAATTGCTTTTGAACTCTACAAAACTTTTAAGGTGAAAGATCGACAAGCAATTGCACATGCAAAATATGTTCCATTTTGGATACCCTCTGGTAAACTAACATAACTATGGAAAATCACAATTTTTCATGGGAAAATCCACTATAAATGGCAATTTTCAATAGCTATGTTAGTTTACCAGAGGGTAGAAATCAACAAACACCAACAGCAACCCTCCTTCACCCCTCCGCTGAGATCCCCAGGCTCGGCCGCCATGTAGAGCCGCTAAAGCACGTGCGGCACGCAGCGAGCCCTGAGGCTTCCGGTGTGCTATCCTCAGGGTCTATGTTATTTTTGGGGAGAGTATATGAACCAAGTTGTGGGTTGTTTTTTTTGGTCACGCTTCCAGGTATGCACATCCAAGTATACTGTATACTGGACTAGCCCAAGAGTCCAAGATTCATTGAGTTCGAGATGATTTGTGACCAACAATGAGGGGAACCAACAACACAATGGTAACCAAAACTTTAGAGCCAACGATGATGTGGATCACGCGGTGGTTGAAGGGGAAACATTGCATTTACTCGCAGATACAGTAAAGAGAACCATGGACGAGTACCACAGGTTGTTGGTTCACCTATCCCAATGTTAAATTGTATTCAGCATATCACAAGATATCACATGTGAAGTCCAGAAAATATGTTTTTGAAACCGCTAATCAAGGATCCACCCTGGCTTATTGTTCAAAGAGTTTGTTTGGAAAGAGGAATGCCATCCAGGATCCTGTGTTCAGTTTCTCTTGCTTTGTGCTGTTTAGAAAAAAAACATGCACATCTTCCAGATTCCATTCATCATGGATCCTGTTTTTTGGGATAGCACCATATGGCATCACAAATCAGGTCTGGACCCTAGTTTTGCTATAGAAATCACCGTTTTTCTTGATGTTTTCCTCCTAAAAAAACATGGATTTCCAGCATGAGGATAATAACATATATAATCCCATATATTATCCCATCGTTACTGCTTGGTGGTTTCAACCATCTTGAAACATATGAGTTCGTCAGTTGGGTTCATTATTCCTAATATATGGAAAAAAAAAAAATCATGTTCCAAACCACCAACCAGGTTATATCATTATCCCATATTCCAAACCATGGATTTCCATGTTCTCCCGATTTTTCCCACGTGTTCCCCGTCTTTTGCAGCTTGAAATCCTCGGAAAAAAGTCTCGGATCCCTCCGTCCTTCGGCCAAGTGACTGCGCCAATACCACAGCCCAACTCGAGGATGAGGGGCTCACGCCTGGAAACCATCGAGACCTGATCCAAAGATATCTCCAAAAAACTAGGGCTCCAGTTGCCATATCTAGACCCTAGGGGGAGATAGAAAATCGAAGATTAGTGTAGCATATTTTTTCGGTAAATGAGCATAGACCCTGGCATTTTTCGGGGAACAATGAGTATGTCTACTCAAACTGGTTTATGTTATGCTATTTTGAGGGGCTGTTCATTTTACCGTATATCATCATATTGAATTATTAACCACTTAAACGACGATTTCAAGGTATAGGGACATGATGGGACCGATTGCTATTTCAGGGAGCTGAATTGGAGGTACAGTAGCTACATGTAGCTACCATTTATATACATATATTTACAAGGCCTCTAGATAATGATATCCCAATTTTTCCAAAAATAGAATGTCAACATTTATCTCAATATCATTCAACAAAGATATCTAATGAATTTCCGAAATGGATGGTCATATTCCCGATAGCGTCTGAGCAAGGGGTTCTTCTAATAGTGGGGGCCGCCTGCTATACATCTCCATATGTTCACATCTTCATCACATCATCATCACATCATCATCACATCTTCATCACATCTTCACATCTTGTCATCTTCACATCTTCATCGCACCTTCATCACACCTTCATCACACCTTCATCACATTTTCTCATGTTCTCATCTTCACATCTTCTCATCTTCACTCTCTCTCCTTCTCTCTCTCTCTCTTCTCATCTTCACATCTTCTCATCTTCATCACATCTTCTCATCTTCTCATCTTCACATCTTCACATCTTCACTCTCTCTCTCTCCTTCTCTCTCTCTCTCTTTCTCTCTCCTTGCCCTCTGTCACGGTCTCTCTCCTTCTTTTTCTCTTCTCTCTTTAGGCCGCGAGCGGTGCCAACGAGGCGCCACGAAATGGCCACCCTTTCGCACGAAATGAGCTTGATAATGGGTCAGTTGATGTTTCTAAAACTCGGGAAGTACTCCGAACTCGTGGTTTCTGATATGTTTGATAGTTGAAACCTTATAGCTCCCGATATATCATAGATATACATGGTGAAGTTCCATTAAGCAAAACAATCCAATGTGGATAAATCCTATGAAATCATCATCTTGTGGTTAGGTCTATAGATCTCCATGGAAAGGATTGGAAAGGTCTACGTAGCAAATTTCCATGGTAATCCCATCAAATTACCATCATCTTGTGGTTAATCTCATCACTTTTCGGTCTTTAGATCTCTTACAATGTGGTGCCCCCCAGTGATGTTAGTTGGTTTATAAACCCCATTAACTATAGCTATATCTACCATAAACCATAATTATTGGAGTTATGTTCACCAACTGAACGCTATCGAACGGGGGCCCCAGATCTCTTATGGTTCCCCGAAATTCGAGTGGCGACACACCTGGACCACAGCCTCCAAGAGGTTGACCTTACAGCAGCATCCAAAGCACATCCACCTCGCGATTCCGCGGCGCGGAAGATCAGGGGAACGACCATGGGAAAATCATGGATAAATGGTGGATAAAAACAACATCATGGGTTCCATTGGATCATTAGTGGATAATGGGACAAGACATGGGCAAATCATGGATCATAGACGATGGGTTCTATCCACGGAAAAAACATGTCAGTTTCATGATGCAATACATGGGTAAATATGTAGTATACTGTCTAAGTAAATACGAAGTAAGCACCCATGGATACTTCTTGAGATTTTGCATGGTGTATTCAATCTCATGGAAATTGCCGGAGAAATGATTATTACCAATGATGGTAGACATGATTTATCCATCTTTTACTGAGCGAGAATAGAAATAAACATGTCGCGCATGGATTTGGAATGGGTGAAAAATATGAGGTAAACTGGTTATAAATATGTCACAGGGCACTTTGGTTTGATATCCACCAAGAAGATAAACAATAACATCCGAATCTAAACCCTAAATTTGTGTTTCTATCTTTTCCCGGGCTTGCTAAAACTCACCCGTTGGGTGGCCGGGGGGGGTCCAGCCCCTGAAATAGTAGACCCCAGTGGCTGTACTGACCCCCCCCATACCCCTTTTGGGCACTTCTGAATGGATAAAATCTAAGGGGCACAAGTCTAGCATTCGTAAACCGAACATTTTTGCTAACACTCAACTTGGACAGGGGGGGCCAATACTTTGGAGCATTTTGGACCTTCCAAAATGATCAAAGGTCAGGCCCCTTAAAATATTTTGGGCATGTTGGCATGTTGTGAATATTTGGACATACATTTTTGATCTGTGAATCTTATGAAACCATGGACCTCCTGGATTTTAGCCATCGTTTTTTTCTTCTGCATGCCTCAGAGAAGCTGGCCACTTTGAAAGGTTCTCAACAGTTTGATGCCAGTTTTGCAGGGGATTTCATCAATCAAGGTTGTTTGTTCTTCCTTTTCAATCAAAGGTGTAGGTTGGACCTAAATGCAAGGGGCTGACATCTGAAAATAAGATAGGTACTAAGCCTCAAGTAGGACAAAAATAAAATTCAAAGGCCCAACCTTCGAAAGATAACATCAAGGGGCCTGACCTCAAGTTGGGGTAAGATAAAATCCAAGGGTCTGACCCCCCCTTGGGTCCTCATTGCAAGCAAATGCCCTTGAGGGGACCTAGGGGGGGTCAGAGCCCTTGGAATTTATGTCACACATAGGGTCCAGATAAAATCTAGCAAGGTTGCCGATAAAATCTAGGACCCAACCTTCAAATTTACTCAAAAAACTACAAAAATAGACCTGCACCTCAGGGGCTGGAGCTCCTAGATCTCAGCCAGGACTGCCCAACCCCGCTCTAAAAGGGACCACATTTTTGGGGGAATGTGAAATTTGATGAACTTTGATGTTTTGCTGCTTTTGTTCAGCACAATCAGCCACATCAGAATCATCAAACGTGTGTTCAACATCAACATGTCAAATACAGCTAAAGTTAATTGCCAATGACCATGCAAATGCCGATAATCATTTTCAAATTCATGGTAATGGTGATGGTCATGGTCATGGTCGTGGTCGTCGTAGTCGTCGTCATCGTCATCGTCATCGTCATCATCATCATCATCTTCTTCTTCATCTTCATCTTCTTTGCATTCAAGGTGGATTGTTGTAGCCCCATGTAGCTCACCCCCGAAAAAATGAATCCACGCCCAAGCGACTTTCTCTTTCCACGAGCTATGACATTGAGGTTCCGACGCAGATCGCTGCCCAATTGCAGGAAATCATCCTCCTGGTCACAATGGGTAACTACGGTTGAACGGAACTGGAACCGGATGGAAAGTCAAGGTATAAATATAAATACATAAACTGCACGCAGGTTCCAAATTGAATTGACTTGATGCCCCGCAACCATCCCAAATCCTGAAAATTCTAGTGCATACACTTGATATCACTTGATTTTTTGATGTGTATCCCAGGAAACAGAAATGGATTCTTAGCTTCGCAAGGGTCATTCCCTCCATGCTCCAGCAGAAGCTCCGGCTGCAAGCAGAGTCGTCGTGCCTTGGGAAGTGGAAAATCATCGGTTCTGGTAGATTTTGCAGCGAGCCACGTTTGACTACGCCAGTTATATGCATAAGTGATCATGAGTGTATGATAGAAACAAAGAACAGACTGGCATTTTTGGGCTTTTTGGGGCTCTATGATAATGATTTGAGACCAAAAATGTCTGTGGGTTGAACTCTCTGTGCCATTGGTACAAGCAAGTAGCCAAAAATATCAATCAGATCATTTATCATTGCATGTCCCGTGCCCATGTACCCAATTTTGGGGGCATCCAACCAGTTGGCGCACTCCAATGAAATATGCGCTCTTTTTGATAGGCTACTTGCAGATACACGGAAGAAATATGAAAAGGAAAGTACTGGTGGGTAATGAGTTGGGGTGTTCATTGGATTGTGCCATGGGGTACATCTTTCAAAACCAAAGCCACGGGAAAGGAGTCACTATACAAAGATCCTGCTGAATAGCCTTCTAGTCCTTAGCCTTCTCGAAACATAAGTACATATCTACGTTTTTGGTGATGATACTTGATGTCCATCCAGTTGGTTCTGAACATTTCGGGGAACAAGACAAAATCTGGTGGTTCATATTGATTAATCCGAGAAATCAATCATGTTCCCCTGCCCCTTAAACCGGCGCCACAGCCAGTTCAGCTTGCTGAGCTTGCGGCCAAGGAGAGCTCATGGCCATACCTCGGGCAGGACAGGCACGTTGCATCAAATGTGCCACGGTCGATGGATTTTTTCTGCTTGTGGTCCATCCTTGCCCATGGGAATCTAAGCACAATGGGTCGGTTTACAAACAGAAAAAAACCTATGACAAATGAATTGATGACCATCCCCCGATATGGGTGTATATTTAATCTTTTGACCATGGCAGAAATGGTTTCACATCAACCCCGGATTTTTATTCCCTTATTCCCTTGGCTGTGTCATTGAGGCTGGTACCACTTTGATAGCAAACATCACCATTTGGGGGTAGCCTGCCCTTAGTGTACCAGGGTCTACTATTCCGGGGTCGACAATTACAGCCAGAGATATGGAGCTTTTTCTAAAATGGATAGCCCTAAATCCATTGAAAAATCAGATTTTCCCTGAAATATACCAAGCAGTCAACCAGCTATTTTGGGTATCCCCCATGACTATGGAAACCCCCGTATCATGGGGATAATCCATGGCCGAGCGACTCTCCTCGAATCCAGTCATTGAGATCTGTGGGAGGCAAACCCACCTGGCTCCAAGTTTCGAAAAACACATTTGGAGACTTTACTAAGCCCTTTACTAACCAGGGTTTTCAAGGGATTTAGTGGGATTTAATGGGATTTCATGGCTTTTCGAGGGATTTATATCATGGGAATTGATGAACTTTTCTTGGAGCATCCTATACTGCTGAATGACCCATTTTTGAGTTTGTCCCCTCGGTGGCTTATCCCCGGTATAAATGGCGCACAACTAAACTGGTTGGTGGTTTCAACCCCTCTGAAAAATAATTATTAGTCAGTTGGGATGATTATTCCCAATATATGGAAATATAAAAAATGTTCCAAACCACCAACCAGTAAATGTTTCGAACCAATTTCCAAGTGGGATGATTCTCCAAGAAACCTACTTGAAAGATTGGAGTGTTGGCGCTGGAAACCACAAATAAAACTTGCCAGTTCTCGTACCGAAACCGCCCGTGATATCGTGGAAATGGAAAGTCACAATTGGCTCGCTTGCTCGCTTGCGCATCCAATGTCAAGAGGGTATTCATAGATAGATAAAGTCAAAAGATGTCAAAATGATGGGTTGCACATGGGTCCATTTATACCAAAAACCCATCGTCAAAGTATAAACAATCGTTGGGTATAGTGGTATTACCAAAGTCATAAAGGGCATTTCTGGTATTATGTGACCTTGGCTTTGTACATGGGACGATCTTCAACTATAAATTAACAGACCCAACATGTCCCGACCATTGATGAGCCCACAAGGTGATATTCTAGTTTGGGAATACTTACCCTCTGGTTATGACTAACATAGCTATGGTATAGATGGCCATAGAAATAGATGGTTTACCGTTCTTAATAGCATGGCGGATCTTTCCATGGCTAACTGTTAAATAACCAGAGGGTAATACCAATTGCATTGCTGCAAAGTGGGGCCCCGTTCGATAGCTAAGTTGGTGAACATAACTCCAATAACTATGGTTCATGGTATATATATATATATACCATCTTGTTATTTAACATAGCCATGGGAAATCACCATTTTTAATAGGTAAACCATCTATAAATGGGCCATTTTCCATGGCTATGTTAAATAACCAGATGGTAACTATAGTTAATGGGGTTATTTCAACCAATTTATAGCTAAGGGGACACCATTTCGTAAACCCATTTCAAAGCATCAAAAACGCCTTGCTCCGAAGTAGATTGGAGATGCCATCGCTGTCGCCCTGCCCAGGGAGCCCAGGGAGTGAAGTGGATCGGAGCTGGTCTTCCCACCGTTGAAACGTGGATCAAGAGACGCCCACAAGCTGAGCTGATCTTCCCTAAAATGTGTCATCATTAACCATCATTAACCTTGGTCATTAATAGTGGTTAATAATGGTTAATAGTGGAGCCAAACAAAAATGCATGTGAAAAAACAAAGCAGGACTGTCCGTGAATCCCTTGCCACTGGCGTTGAATACACCAAAAAACAAAAGCCTTGTTTAGTATGGATCTCTTCATGTTGGGTCCTTGCTGAAGACATAGTAATATATTACATCTGCAAAATATTAGTCAGTTGGGATGATTATTCGCAATGTATGGAAAAAATGTTGCAAACCACCAACCAGTACATATATTTTCTTGTGATCAGGGCATGACAGAAATCGATCACCGCCTCGTCAAAGCTTCGCCTTCCCATGTGTCCCAATGTCCCCCACCCCACGCCTCTGCTTGTTGCAGGACCCATCGTGCCAGATCAACCGATCCACACGACAAGGCGCGAACCTCCCGCTCAAAAGACACATCTACAGGATAAAATGAGATGTTTACACGTTGCACATCACCACCACATATACTGTAGGGAGTTCCTTTTTTCCCTGCGTGGATTCGACGTATTTCTCCACTCAAGTTTGCAACATGGTGGAATCAGTGAGTTCAATTCAGCCGAAGGACACTTTTTGGATATTCTGATGCTCCCATGATAAGTTTGTGGAGATATCTATAACCGAAATATTGAACCACTAAAAGTCCAGTGAATCATTTGCCACAATCGGAAGCTTCTGGAAGACCACATACCATTAACAAAAATAACATCGGATAGATTCAGTGATTGAAACAAATTGGAACCACTAAAATTGGGGAATCATCCAATTCAATCCAAGCAATTCAAAATCAGCCAATACACTGAACATCATTGAACCACTAAAAGCCCAATTCGTTTACCTTTCAGGACTTTCTGAAGCCCAATCATCACCTGCTGTACACCATGGAAGATCCGATCTGAGACAGCGACTGCTGCGGCATTAAAGGCCTGCATTGTTCGAAGTGCTGGAGGTATATCATAGAGTGCAAATGAGCGCAAGTAGTTGGTAAATGTTGGTACTGTAAAAGAATTTGAGGGGCTCGAATCCAAGGCGGGCTACATATTTTCAGTTGTACTAAACACATAGGGCTTTAAGAATTTGAGAGACCCTGGAATAGGATTGCCAAACTCTTAAGTTACTCCTTATACGTGAGGTTTGCAATTCCCCTTTGCGTTTCTTTTTTTTTTGCGGCGTGATCCCTTATATGGTCTTATGGGATGAAGTCGGGTTTTGCAGAAAAACTTTTCAGGCTCAATGTTTTTTTCGCGCATGCTTGGACTGCTTTCAATCCACACAAAATCAATATGTGGGTAGACTTGGGGACCTGAAATATTGTTTTCTCTAATAACTTGAAGAAAACTGAGGCTTTGCAGAAAATCATTTTTTCAAGCTCCGATGTTTTTTTCGCGCATGCTTGGGGTGCTTCCAATTCGGACCTGGAACATTGTTTACCAGAAAACCCGGTCCAAAGGACAATGCCGGGAGTTGAGCCCGCGACCTCAGGTCCTTAGCCCAACGCGCTACCAACTCAGCTATGGGATCTTGGCTTCCTTTTCCATAAACAAGGCAATTAACAACAAGACTAGCTAGAGTAAGCAACAAAGTGTACGGAAACAGTGCTCAACCTTATGAAACTCAGACCAGCCCAGCTTTGCAAAAAAACAACTTTTCAGGCTCTATTTTTTTTTTGCACACTAGCCTCATGAAACTCAGACCAGCCCAGCTTTGCAAAAAAACAACTTTTCAGGCTCTAGAAAATCATTTTTTTTCGCATGCCTCTTGTCAAATCTGCCAACTCCACCTTGTTACCTCACTTTTGCTTTCTCCAAATTATGCAAATGCCTGCAATACAAAACTAAGAATGCCCTAAGAATTTGAGGGACCCTCAGCCTATTGTGGTGTAAATTTGCCTGCATTTAAAAATAAGAATTTGAGGGACCCTGGGCCCCAAGCTTTCAGATTCTTTACCAGCGCTCGGGCTGTATCCACGTATCCGCCTTCTTAAAACGAAACATGACGGAATGATCACTCGGATCATTCTCATCATCGCCAAGAGTCAGGATTTGTTTTTCTGTGTTCTCAGCTACATGTGGACCTGCCCGCACCAGTAAACAACTGCCCAACCAATCAACCATTCACGGTGTTGGTGTTTGTGGAGCCCACTTGGGGTGAATGGCTGGCCACCAGTAAGCTCAGATTCTAACCATTCTAACCCTGCCGCCTGTCATTCTTGCAATCAGCAGCCAACAACCCGAACAACCCACCATCCCTATATTGGCCAGCGGATATGGTTCCAGAAGTAAATGTCCTTGCTATCGGCATTGTCAGCCCAATTGACGCCTGTACACCATTTCTTTTAGGTAATGGAACATGTCCTCATTTGGTTGCGGAAAAATACCTATTGCTGGAAAAGATCTGGAGCATCCAGCTGGCTGAATTACCTCTGGTTGTTTAACATAGCTATGGAAAATAACCATTTTGAATGGGTACTGCAAATAATTAATAATAAATCATCTAACATAATTTAGCACATTTCAATTTATTAACCTCGACTCACCATCCTGGATGGCATGATCTTCTCCCGTGCGGCTATCCACTGAGCTCCAAACGAAAGTGCTGCGAGGTGCTCCCTCGCAACTATCGGCTAAACCTGAAAAAAACCAGTGACACGGCAGTGGCAGGAACTCTCAAACGTCAATCTCCACTTGCGGCCTACTTTCCCAGAGACGTACAGTAGTCAAACAGTTTCGGTATGCGGTGTATCAATCACAAGTAATACTTGAAACTTAGCTACAGGATGGGGCTTAACTATGGTTCATGGTAGATATAACGAACTAGTTAATGGGGGTTTTGTTATGGTTTATAAACCAACAACTAACTGGGGGGGACCCTTCCTGTAAACATTCAAAGGTTGAGTTTTTCTCTCCCATATGATACTGAGCTTCTCGCCTCGAGGCGACTGAACCGCAAGAAATCAGGGCTTTCTGATGCATTGCGCCAGATGTTCCCTCAACAAAAATCAACCCATCACATAGCCAACCTTATAAAGTATGTCCCTGAAAGCAATACTTGGAAGAATGTGGGTTCCTGAAGGTTCCCATCATAATTATCATGATTTGTACCCTCTGCTATTTAAAAGATAAACAAACTAATTCTGTGTGCCAGCTAATCAATAGCTATGATACCGGAGGTACCTCTGTTGATGGATTGAAAAGATGATTCTATGGACTGCGCCTGTCCAAAGCTTCACCTCAAGCTGCAGATCTTTCACAGAGGCAGCACCCCAAAGCCAGGCGCTCCAGGCCTTTCGCCGGGAGGTGAAGTCGTTAGGAACCCGTGATGGATGAAACTGGGTTAGAACATGAGGTCCAGCCTACTGGGATGCACTCCCAGTTTGTTGCTGATAGTTTCAACATGTTTCAACCATGAAGATCTGTTTCTTCACTTGGGGTCATCATCCTACCATGCAGAGCAGCCCACCATCAGTTTCCAGACTCCAAGAGTTTTCGCGGGAGTCTCATCTCAAAACAGCAAGCTTTCATGTGCCATTCCTTTGGTGGCTCAAATTTGTGCGTGATATTGGTATGTTTCCTGAAAACACACGCACATTCTCTTGGAGAAGTTTCTCAAGAAACCAAAATAATGCTCCAAATCATCCCTTAGTTGGTTCTTAGATCAAAAAAACTATTTTAACAACCAACAAGAATCTATGATTCTAAGATCATAAATACATATGAACCAAATCATCCTCAGATCAGTTGGTTCTTAGATCCAAAATCATGCTTGATCATCAACAAGATCTGCTTCTCAAAACCTAAGTGATGATGCACCCGTCCCCACCTCTACACCTGGAGACAATAGCCCCAGCGCCTGCGCATGTGGGGTTTGTTGGTCAATTGGACTCGATTTGTTATAAACCATCTCCAATATGACCATCAATGGGCAGTATAAACCATCCCCATCCCTGAGTGGTGGGTTTAGTATTGGCTTCACTGGCTTCACCACATGAAGTTAAAAATGCACATGGCGATGGCGATGTCCTGTCAGATCAGCCAGGATCTGTCTCTAATCTTCGGGGTGTTCCTGGGATGATTCTAAAGGAGTGATGCAGTTTCAATATCATTGGATTCAAATCAATTTGGCAATTTGGCAACTTTATTGCACCTGCTTTCCTGCTTTTCGTTACCAGAGGAAAGCGAATTCAGCAGGTCTGTAATGGTCAAAAAAAAACTGCACCCATACGTTAAAAACCAGCATCTATTCAATATCATATTCCCCTTCTTGTAGTTCAAACCTGACAAAAGGAAGAACTACCAGGTCTGAACATTAATACCCCTACATTTGAACCAACATTAATTAATACCCCTACAAATATCATTCTATGTCTTTGCGTATCCGCTCCAGAGTTGGTCGCCTCAAATTCTTGCAGAAGTTGTTGTGCAGACTGCGCCAGGCCCAGATCCTTGGAGGTCTAAATGGTGGCCGACAAAGTGGCGTCGCAGTCGGCACAAATGATATGATAAAACATATCATGAATGTAGTGATTAGTTAGTATAGGTGGTAACCACTAGTAGTTAGCTAACAGTAGTTTATATCACTGGGATATAAAAATCATAACTGGTTGGTGGTTGAGCCACCCCTCTGAAAAATATGAAAGTCACTTGGGATGATGAAATTCCCAATTGAATGGACAAAAAAAATGTTCCAAACCACCAATCAGTGAATGTAGTGATTACCTGCACCGGGATTCAAAGATCATCACAGTTATGGCCATTTATCAGTTATAAGTACTGAACTAACCCCATTTATAGAATGTATAATCCCATAGAAATAACCACTTATAACTGGTAAATGGCCAAAGATCATCATAAACTTTCTGTCCAACAAAATCACGACACGCCGCCATGAATTATGGCCAGTTCCTCCAACACAGCGTTGTTTGGCTTCCAATAGGGCCCTCACGTACATTGCGCGCACCACCGCAGCAATGTTTTGACCTGGACAAAGGGCTTTGCATTCTAAAATCAAAAAAGTAACTAACTGGACAAAGGAGAAACTAACTAAAATAACTGACTAGTTGCTTTAGTTTGATTTGGAGAAAATTCGAGCAACTAAAACCTCTGACCTAGGCCTATACCTCTTGTACTTTAACAGTTCGCTGTATAGAACTCCGTCGCTATTTTTCAGTTTGGTAAATCATCGTGTCATCGGTCATAGCGTCCACCCAAGAGAACAACCCATGGATTTGGAGGTCAACAAATCTGAGGTTGGTCGCTGCTTCCACATGTTTCACGGTGCCATACTGCTTGCTTCATCTACTTGCTACCAATAGGTTGATTAAGGGACTCATACAAAACTGAAAAATCTTCAAGGTATCTGGTAGCCCTCATCGAATTTCACCCAGATAAGTACAGTTAATATAGATAAACCCATCCAATATGGATGATAAAGTGACTGGGTAAACTCCATATGTGTGAAATAGTCATCAATAACTAACCATAGGTATAGCCGGTATAGCCTACTTATATCAATGGAGAAAATGGAAAGTCCTGAAATGGATACATCAAACCAACGGATTTGTATTAAGATCAACCCATATATCAGTTGCTACCAATCCTGGTGCCCAGTGTTTTGATACACTTACATATCATATATACAGAAGCGTTCAAGCGTTCAAGCTTTTTATCAATCATAGTTATTGTATAGATAGTAAACTGGTATTATAAACTGAATAACTCTATAATAAGAAAAAGTGTGGTCCATGTCCCCTATTAAGAAAAAGAAAATCAATAAAAATAATAGAAGTATATTATTCTAGATAGATTTTACCTACTATATATTAATGATGTTTAAATCTATATAATATATCCTAAAATTGGGGTACCCCTGAATGAATGGTACAGAATCGGTTTAAAATGCCCGATTTGGGGATACCACAATTTTAGGAAACCACCATATAATCTTCAATGACATTGTTATCCATTTCCTCTATAACATTTCAAAATAGAAGTATGTATATTATTCTATATAATATTTACCTACTATATAACATCTATATCATATATATAAATATATCACATGTACTAAGTCATGATACCCAAAAATGGATGGTTTATAATGGCAAATTATCTTCTTCAGTATTCAAACATATACCATAGAACAGAATTTTCCTGTATCTATCTATCTATATATATATATATATCTACCTATATCTATATATCTATATCTATATCTATTTATATCTATTCATATCTATCTATAGTATGTTACATACATACATACATATATATATGTATAATACAGATATCTATGATACTATATATATATTTATAATATAATAGACATTATGATATTATTATCCAGATATATATGTATAATCATAATAATATCCAGATACTATATATAGATATATATATATAAATAGATAATAATTCATGTCTGTATAATCCTCTTCCTTCTTTTCCTCCAATTTTTCTTCTCGGCCTCCCCACGTCGTCCTTCGCTCAACTCTGCCGCTGTCCCCGCCAGCTCCACAGCCACACGGCGCACGTTGGAACGTTCCAAGGCCTTTAAAGAAAGGAGCGATTTTTAGAGAGAATGTGGGTTTGACCTAGGTTTTCACGATGAAAATGAGCGATTTTCTAAAATTCTATATAATTTCATGAGATTCTATGAGATTTTCAAGTGATATTATGAGATTTTATGAGATTCTATGACATTTTAAGGGATTCTATGAAGTTTATCCATTGGACAAAGGTATTTACCCATCGAAAATTGGTGTCTCTGAACATGGGGGATAGCAAAAATGGCCATTTGATGATGATAAACAATCAAATTAGGGGCTACCACCATTTTCAGACAGCCCCAAATGAGTTTTAACCTCGAAAAAATGGGGATTTAACCATGATAGCACAATCTTTGGAAATCAACTTCTTTTCAAGCAGGCAACTAACTCCCCATATTCAAGGTCTTTCGCGTCAGATGTTGCCTTTTGGTTAGTCTCTCATGCTATCGTTTTGAAAGGAACCTCCACTGAAAGTTTTTCTTGAATCAATCTTTTGAGAACCTCATCGTCTACCATGAACCATCAACCAAAAGTGTTTCACGGAATGGTATGTGAGGTATGTGCCTTCCAGTCAGCTTTTTAGTTGGATAATCAAAGGAACTTTCAATGATATAACACATGTTTTTCCCCACCTGCCAGGTGAGGGTTGTTAGATTTTATGTCAGTTGCCTGCTCCTCTCCTCCTCTCCTCTCCTCCTCCTGCTCAACCGCGACCCTCGACGCACAGTGTTCTCTGTCGGACCTCAACCACGACCATCCACGCCCAGTGTTCCCTGCCGGACCTCAAACACGACCATCCCCGCCCAGTGTTCCCTGCCGGACCTCAACCACGACCATCCACGCCCAGTGTTCCCTGCCGGACCTCAACCGCGAGTATCCACGCCAAGTGTTCCCTGCCGGACCTCATGTAGGAAGATATGGGACAAAGAATGTGCAGAAGAAAGTTAGAAAGAATGTCAGACAAGTATGTTATATATTACTTGCAAACTCGCGCGTGTGTGGTAGAGTGACCGGGGCAATGCCACTTCTTACTCTGCAGGTGGCAAAGTTTGAAGCAATCAGTTTGAACAGTGGTGTCAACAAGCTGTTTTGAAATGTCATGGTGGGGATCACTCGAAGCAAAGTAATTTTTCTTAACTTTTTTCTTAGCTTCCCATTTGGGTGGACTGATCCTCCGAGCAGTTCGCTAGTCCCTCTCCGCCTTCTCAAGATGTCCCTTATTCCCTGGTAGCCGTGCGGCAGCCCATACGATGGACCTGGCGTAGCGGCGTAGTGGTGGATCCATGATGATCTGTCCGAAGCTTAACCTTGGATCCACTGGATAAACGGATAGTGTTAAGTGTAGGAACTGGGGAAATCTATTTAGACTATGCCAACAAATCAACAACACAAGGTCGTTGTACACACATGTTTTTGTTTTTTCCATTCTACATGTCCAAGATTAAAGTATCAAAAGATGGAGTGAGTTTAGAGCCTCCATGATGGAGCAGCTTTCATGGAGTTTACGTGCAGCGCTGGCGGTTTAGAAAGTATCCTTGTCACCTGGTGCAGGCTCGGAAGAGCAGCAGCAAACCACGTCTGCTTCTTTGATTCTCGTCCAGGATGGACATATTTTGCATACTAAAAACACCAACTAGAAATGGCTAATGGGGATGGGTGTAACCTTCTTCAAACTGGCTTTGATCCAGCAAAAAATGTATCCAAACATTATACATATATTGAGCAGACATGTGTATATATATATAATTATATATATATACACAGGTTGGTGGTGCCACCCCCCTGAAAAGTATGTGATACCACCCGTCTGCGAGCATCAACACGCAGCTCCACCCAGAAAAAAAAAACTCTTGCCGAGCCACGCAAGATGCGCAGGGCCGTCGCGCACCAAACCTTCCTGGGGTTGGTGCATATCTTCATCTCATCTCATCTTGTCATTGCTTCAAATTTGGTTTGCACCTTTATCCATTGAATGAATGTGTCAAAATTGCCAAAAGACGCTGAGAATATTGACCACCAATAATAGAAGAAAAAATGCTCAGAAAGACATATGCTGCATCCTGAATCCCAAATTCATGCAGAGCAGCATCTTCCAATTGCATCCTATGGAAAAGAAACAACTCATCAATGATAATGCCGCCCAACATCCACAATAAAGACAATATAGACACCCTAGGATAACTGAGATAGATGTGGAAGATCCATCATTTGTAGACTATTTTCCTAAGGAAACCATTGTTTTTCCGCATCTACGTTAGTTTCCCCTAGGGTAATTACATTGAGATTCATTCATTCCAGCTTAGGATTGCTAAGCAAAATCACGACAAACCTCTCCAGGACCGCCGAATCGCTGGGAGCTACTGACGGTTCCGGAATGGCACACGGCATGCAGCAGAAATTCGATCATGGACTGATGCTTTTCGGACAGGACCTAGGCCCCCGCTGGCTACATGAAAAACAAATTGGACCGGGTTGGAAGCTAATCAAAAGGTTGGAATTTGGATGTTTGACAGTCTTCCTCAATTTGTCAATGTTGCAAAAACAAGCAGGTTGAATGACTCATCATTATATAAGGCCAACCTTAAATGCATGAACCCTTGAAGGGCTTGTATACTTGCCGGGGGATCCAACTTATTAAAATAGTGTTGAAAGTGTCGTATTCTCACTTTTGAAGGGGCTATATTAAATGCACCAATTTCAGCAGTTCACCAACACGTGATACACTGGGGGTTTCTTAAAGTGTGGGATCAACATAACCATGGGCTTCAATACTAAGCCATGGTCATCCGTGACTTGGAGGATTTCGCCCGGCACCATCTTAGGGGTGGACAGCCAAGGACCACAGCATACCAGCAGCCTTAGCCATAGACCCTCCATGTGGGGCTTGCAAGTGGAGGTGAGTGGGTTTGAATCCCTGTTGAGTGCGAAACCACCTTGAATCATTCTGAAACCAATTGCACCAACCTGAAGAATACATTGTTTTCTGTTAGCATTGTTCTGTTAACATGGATACACCTTATTTTCTGTTAACATTGTTCAAAATGGCTCCTTCCAGTAAACCATCTGTAGATCATGTTCCTGCACCCATGGATTTTTAATTTCTACGTTAAACGATACCCTCTGGTAAACTAACATTGCTTTTGAATATTGCCATTTATAGCTGATTTACCTATTGAAAATGGTAATTGTCCACAGTTATGTTAGCTGCCCAGAGGGTAGTTTACAGTTTACAATGTTTACGACTAGGTATCATCTGGTTCACGACTTGCAAATCTCAGCACCCAACTTGTCTAGCATCGTAGTCTGTGAATGGCCTGCAGCTAAGGTCTGGCATGAGTTTCCTGACCAAAAGACCACGGAAGAGTAGGCTTGAACAAGGTCACCACTTTTGAATTCTCAGCTTCGACAACAAGGTCACAATGCAAAGTGCAAGCAATCTTATTCAACACTTAATGTGCGACCCACACTGCCATAATCATCATCCCTATCCAAGCATTTAGGGGGTATGGTAAATCCTCCAGTTGCGGTTGTAGAGGTATACAAAATAATTAGCCACCACTTGAGCTTGAGGATGGCATATTGCTACTCAACAAATAACAAATCTAAGATGTGCGGTGCACCTCTCACAATTTCGAGCAATCTCCTTGCCATATTCCACCAAGGCTGATGAAGGCGCGCGCTCGCGCAGCTTGCAATGTCGGGAGGGTCCAGTGGCACACAGTCCCGCATTTGTTCCTGTGAAACATCGGAATGCCGATCATGCCCATGTTGCAGTCGCACCATGTTATCTTTCCAGTCCAGTCTGTCTGAAACATCAAGCAGTCCCTCCTTTGTCTGATGCCCGCATCGCTTCCATGATGCTGTGAAAGACGCAGGAGTTTTGTGCCACACTGCAACAGAATACATTTGGCACTGCCAGTGGAAGTATACAATCATAGACTCGCCAAAGTCAGGTCGCATCAAGTGGTAAGCCGATGATAATTATGCCCTGTTCCATCGGCCACATGCAGTTCTAGAGGATCTTTACAGCACACACACACATCTTTAACTAGAATCGACGAGCTGCTTACAGTAGCACCAGTTTCCCAGTCGGCATCATCGGCAGATTACAAGATACAAAGCTGGTGATTCTCCACAAGAGGATGCCAAGCTACACAACCAAGGTTTATCAAGACATGTCAACCCCTCTTCAAGCCATATCAATACTTATCATACATGTCGTTGACCAAGAATAAAGTATTTACCCCCAAATCCCTTTCTTTACCATCATTTAGACCATAGAATCAGCCCTTTTGGTCCTTATGAAAATGTGGGTGAACATCCCCAAACTTATGGAACATAAAAACATGCAACTTGACCAGGGCAGATATTTGGAATCCCACAATCCAGTGGTTTGTGAGCATTTGCCTCATTAAACCATGTTGGATAAGCTCAGCTTTGGATAAGCTCAGTTGTGGGATTCCAAAATAAGCTCACTACAACATGGGGGGAGGATATTGTAGTATAGTTATCGTATATTTTTGGAATATACTACAGTTTTGGATAAGCTCAGTTGGGCACACGCAAGGATCAAAATTAGATACGCCTCATATTGGGCACTGCGATCCCCTGGGCAGTTTTGACCCATCCCCATAGATCTCATTAAAAGTCCCATGATCTCATGAAATCCCATTTTCGATAACATTCGAATCCCATGAAATCCCCATGAAATCCCCATGAAATCCCTATGAAATCCCCAAGAAATCGTATAAAATCTTATTAAATCCCATTAAAATCATGAGATTCCCATTGTGGCGTTGGTCTTCGTTGAACACGTTTACGCGTCTCCAACGCCTGGCTTGCATGGCCGGAAGCAAGGCATCCGCCAGTTCCAGGACCCCATCCTTCACCTGGCGCGGGTTGTAACGTGGCTGGAATATCCCCATCAATGGGACAACATCACGGGGAAATCATATGGGAAAATCATGGGAAAATGGAACATCCATAAGCTGAAAATGGCAGAACTTTCATGGGAAAATCATCGGAAACAGAATGAAAACCTGGGAAAATGGAGCTTTGGAACATGTTGGAACTCATTTACCCTCTGGTAAACTAACATAGCTATTGAAAATCAGCCTTTTAAAAGCTGAATCATCTATAAATGGTTCAGCTATTCCATAGCTATGTTAAATTACCAGAGGGTATACTCTAAGAGGAGGTTTGCTGATGTACTAAACATCATTTTTCCAGAGGATCCTTCGGCAAAATCCCCACCTCGCAGGCCGCAAAGGACCAGAGAATCGAGGCCTCCGGGCCACTTGGGACCACATGGGGATCGGTCCGGAGTTCAGAGCACCTTTATTTTGCAATACCCTCTGGTAAACAGCCACATAACCATGGAAAATCACCATTTTTGATGGTAAATCAACGAACTAAATGGCAATTTTCAATAGCAAACTGTTTGTTTACCAGAGGGTAATGTTAGTGAAACAAAAATAGTAACCACCCATATAACCAAATTTGGGGAAGTGGATGCAGCCATTTAACAAAAAAGAACCTGTTGACACTATTTCCACCCATATTTTGATGGTTTATACCAGCCATGTATGGTGAAATTGGGGGATGGTGTTCTATTTTTTTCCAACATGATTCACTTGGGTCATGTAGCTGCATTCAAAATTATACACCCTCTGGTTATTTGTTACATAGCCATGGAAGCCATGGCCCATAGAAATAGATGGTTTACCTATTTAAAATTGTGATTTTCCATGGCAAACTGTTAGTCACAACCAGAGGGTAATTCTTTGACATCACAAACATCCACAGTAATCATGGCCTTCCTGCTGACCTGACGCTAGTGGTGAAGGACCTCATTTAAGGGATCTTTCTATACAGAGGGAGTTGAAATGACGTTTCAAACGCATATTTTGTCCACATAGTCTACTGTATGTATATATATATATATATTACATACACATCTAATTGGTTATTGGTTGTCAAGAAAACAGATTGCAAACCAAAATCACCACTTTAATGAGACAATTGTGATAAAGGGTGGGTTTTGGACCTCATGAGCCCTGATCCACAAACCTATAGGACCATTCCAGCTTGGGAGCACTTTCCCACTGAACTGAACTGGACCAGCTGGACCATTGAAGACAGAAGGGGGATGTCATTTATTCATATGGGTTTGTCTGAACATAGTATGGCCCTAAATTTGTTGCTTAATCATCATTTCCCCATTATTTGGGAGGTGTTTTCCACTTTCAAACACAGCCAGCCATTTGTTCCCTACCATCAGAGCCGTAAAGCCGTGCATGGATCATCCCCATGTACTGAACTCCGATACGCCCTGCAGGTTAAGCGGCATGGTGTTGTGGAAGTAGCTGCCAAGCAAGCCTTCAGGCGAGCGCTGAAACAACAGCAGGTGTGTTTCTGTCCTGAAGTTTTTAACAAAGCCCCAAAATCTCATGCCTGATTGTCTGACTGTGCTTTCAAATGCAATTTCATAATATTGAACCATATGGCCATGGCAATATATGTTCGATTATCTTGTGTTTCAATTAGATGTGTTTCTTGGGAATCCCTTATCTGGGCAACCGCGGAACCAAACAAACTCATCATCAGCCACCGTTTTAACCCTGCACAGAAACAGGTTGGAACAACTCATTACTAAGTCGATTTGATATAACATGATATAACATGTCTCATTCCTTACCTCCTTTATGTACCGATTCCCGACATACATCACAATCTGATTCCCAGCTATTTTGACCATGATTCACTGTTGTATCATGTTTTTTTGCGATTACCGTACTTGTGAGAAACACACGGGTTTCGACATAAACCTATGGATCAACCAAGTAGCGGGAAAAGAACGCCTGTGTCACATCAACGTGGATCCCTTGTGTGGTGCTTCCAACCCACCAACCCACGGCACTTGCTTTAAAGATCCCAACGTGGCTAAGTCCAGAAGAGGAATCCCAGAAGAAAGGTGAACGTGGGTTGTTTATCCACATGAGGATATTAAACAGATATTAATTTTATAGTAGTGATTAACTATGATTAGTGTTGGGTCCTGATTAGTGTCAGGCCCCCCCCTTCCCCCTTAAACATTTGAAGGTGCCTCTTCATGCTAGTCTGCTAGTGTAACTTTTGAAGGGTCGGGGTCTGAATAATGTTGAATCAATTGATTTCAAATGATTTTCAATTGATTTCAAATTACTTTCAACTGATTTCAATTTACGTTCAATTGATTTTCAATTGATTTCAATTTACTTTCAACTGATTTCAATCTACTTTCAACTTACGTTCAATTGATTTTCAATTGATTTCAATTTACTTTCAACTGATTTCAATCTACTTTCAATTTATAATACTTTCAACTGATTTCAATCTACTTTCAATTTACTTTCAACTGGTTTCAATTTACGTTCAATTTACTTTCAATTTACGTTCAATTGATTTTCAATTGATTTCACTTTGCTTTCAATTGAAATCCCATAGTAATCACATAGAACTATCATAGAAATATCATTGAAATCCCACAGAAATCCCATAGAATGATCATAGAAATAACATGAACATAGCAACCACAAAGAAATCCAATAAGAATCGCATAGAATTACCTCAGAAATCCTATGGTAATCCCATAGAAATATCATAGAAACATCATGCACATATCATAGAAATCCCATAGAAATCCTACAGAAATCCGTTTTAAATCCCTTAGTAACATCATAGAAATATCATAGAAATCCAATAGAAATATCATGGAAACCCCATAGGAATCCCGAAGAAATCCCATAGAAATCTGATACAGAATACCATAGAAATCCTATAGAAATCTCATGGCGAACCCCATAGACATCCCTTTGGAATCCCATAGGAATCCCATAGAAACACTATAGAAATCAAGGAGAGGATGCCAGGAGAACTGAACCAAGTAGGATACAAAAGCCATAGTAAAGGAAAGGAGAAAGGATTTGGAAAATGTTCGCTTCAAAAAAAAAGCTTAACACAATGGAGGACCCCCACAACAAACATACCATTGAAGATCAATGTTGCTCATGGGCTACCCCCTTCAAAAATTGTTCGGGTCCTGTTTTTTTTAAATATGGTTTAAATAAGACATCCTATATTTTGGGAAATTAAACTTAACATTTTGAGACATCCAGAACAATGGAGCTAAGTAAGTAAGAGAGAAGAACTAAAGGAAAGGAAACACTACAGAATTGTTTGAAAAATAACATGTCACAAAAAAAAGCTTGACACAATACAATAGAGGACCCCTACAACAAACATACTATTGAGATCAATGTTGCTCATGAGCTACCCCGTCAACAATTGTTTGGGTGCTGTTTTTATTAATAGGGTTTTAATAAGGCATCCTAGTTTGTGGGAAATTAAACATTTTGAGACATCCAGAAGAATGGAGCTAAGTAAGTAAAAGAGAGTAGCTAAAGACAAGGAACACATAACATGATTTATGAAAATGTTCAGCCAAGAAAACAACTTGACACAATAGAGGACCCACACAACAAACATACTATTGATGATCAATGTTGCTCATGGGCTACCCCCTTCAAAAATGGTTTGGGTGCTATGTTCTAATGGAGTTTTAATAAGGAACTTGCTATTTTGATTGTTGATTTTATTTACATTAAACTTTGTTTTTTTGTTGAAAAACATGTTGCAAAATATAGTTACTGAAAAAATGAATCTCAAACAATGAAAAACTGCAAAAAACATGACATCAGAAAAATAAAAAAACGACCCACTCTCATCAATTCACAAGGTCTGATTTATTTTGGGTAAATTTGACTTTGACACCAAAAAAAACGTCCCATTGCATTAATCAGGATCCAACATTAATGAAATAGTAAATATTCATCCACATTCATGTTCATTATATTCATTTTATCATCCAATATTAATATAATGAAATCATGAACATGAATATCAGTGTCCAATAGTAAATAATCTTTCATTATACTAGTATCGCTAGGGCCGCTGATGACATGATGATACAGTGCACATTTTATATTCTTGAGGCCACATCAAACAAACAAGTCATTGGCGCAGAAAACTCGTTCATTTTGATCCGCACCATCCCATACGCACATGAGATTCGATTTTGCTGAGTATTTTATACTGAGCCGAGGTTTATATATGGCGTTCATTATTTGATCTTATTATAAATCTATATAGCAACCCCAAAGAAGATAGAACAATACTAATTAAGGTGGTTTCAACCCCCCTGAAAAATATGAGTTCGTCAGATTGGATCATCATACCAACTATTTGGGGAAAATAATCCAAATGTTCCAAACCACCAACCAGAATACATCGTTACTATTTTAGTCGTTTGTCGGTGGCGAATTTTCAGCACAACGTCCGGCTGCACGGTGCCTTCCAGCCATCCGGCCCAGGACTTGAAAGAGCGGCCGGTGGCGCAAGCCCGGCTTGCGTAGGTCGTTGACCCTGGGCGACTTAGGTGAAACTTTTCTGGGTAGAACCATGGGAATTTAAGCACTTTAAGCACTAAGCCGAGAAGTACTCCCCATCAAATCCAGATGAAATTCCACCTTTGGGGGGTTTTAATGGGTTATACTTCCTAACCATGGATAAACACAGCCATAAGTTGGGATAGAAGCTCCTTCTGGTCATATAAATATATAAGGTATCCAAAACTGGAATTGCACCTTCATGGAGGAAGCCCCGAGCCAAACAAGGCGGCTTTATATACGGGCACATCTCATTCCCCAAGTGCCTAGTCCAGGGCTTCTTCACCAACGATTTTCGGATGATCACCTTTTGGGGGAGGTTGCTGAACATGATGGGCCTGGCACATCGCATCGCCACGGCTGGGGCACCAAACTCATCCGCCCGCGCCACGTTGGCAAAGGCCCAGCAGAGATTGGCCACGTGCAAGGGTCTGGCAATTGGCTGAGATGAGAAGAACATTCCCGTTGGGACACCTGGGTTTTATGGTTTCTTGATGTGAAATAGGGCGGTAAACCCAATCATACGTATACCTGGGGATGATTTTACCCATAGTGATATTGGGGATGGCTTGTGGCATTGGGTTTTGCACATTCTTGTGACATGTTTTCTTTCCATCTTCAACTCTCAAAACTTGGACGTTCATCATTTCTATGCAGACTCGGATTTGTTTCGATTCGGATTTCATTTTTAGATTCCTCTGAGCCTTTGAGTTATTCACCTTGACTCTATAAGTGTTTTTTTACAACATATGGATAGAAACAAATGGGTACATGTGGGGATTTACACCGACCAATGTGGATCATGCCATTGCATGATCCTCGAAGTAGGGATGAACAAGGTAAATGGGTTACATCATAGCCCCTCATGGTTGGAATGTTCAAACAGGGTCGTAACACGTGGGCCTCAAAACACATTCCGGGCCCCTAAAATAGCCATAGAAACTGCAGCTGGTCTGCAACCTGTCTGGATTTTTAGATATGGGTCAAGCTGTCAGTTTGGGGGACCCAAAGTCATTGAAGTGCAGCTCCACTTATTTCTCCAGTTAAAAGTGCATATTTGACTATAGGACCGTAGGCTATAATGGGGTTAATCATGTTATATCCCAACTTATGGGGGTTATCATGGTTACAATTGTTACACCCATGAAAGTAACCTCAACTGCAACGCCCACAGTTATGGTCCTTTACCAGTTGTAAGTACTAACAGTCACCCCATTTATAGAATGTATCTCATCCCATGGTTTTATAACCAGCAGTTATCACTAGCCATGGCCATAACTGCAGATAGAAATTATTCCTCCACCGATTCCAAAGAGACAGGCAGACTCCAGCTCAGAGGCTCTGCGCATCTTAGCGACAGACAATCAGGACGAAGCGACAGGGCTCAGATCTTGGATATGTCGACATCATCTGACATACCATCTGGTTATGACCAACATAGCCATGAAAAATCACCATTTTAAATAGGTAAACCATCTATTTCTATGGGCCATCTATACCATGGCTATGTTAAATAACCAGAGGGTAAATCAATAATCTATTACTAGAATGTGATGGGAAACTAGAAAAGTAATGGGGACAATCAGAGAAAGTCATGGGAAAGTGATGGAATAAATCGTATACTGACAATAGGGAACTAATGGGAAAATCATCTAGAATCTAGAATGTGATTCATCTGGTTAAAAAAAAAACATCCGGTGATGCAGCTATTGAAGTTAAGGCCCATTTGGTTCATTTTTTTATGAACAATGGTGATGTTCGCTATGTGAAATTACCAGGGGGTATAGACTGATTACGTCGCTTTCGCCAAGAAATTGGCGATTCAAAACGGGTCTATGTTCATTGAATACAAAGAAAACATAGGAAAACATAGGAAAACTAGGTCCATGCCAGGTCGTGAAGATCAAGGTACGAGTACGGTACCAGGAGCACCAGGTGGACAATAGACCGGTGAACGAACTTCTGCGCAAAGAACTACGAAGTCTTCATCCGTGTTCCTGTTTCATGTTGGTCAACTCCCAAGTGTTGGTTCCTTGGTTCCAACTGTTGGTTCTACCAGATAGGTTGATATCAACTCCCAACTGTTTAATGTTGATAGCCAAGTCTGGTTCCTTTTTCTGCTCCATATCTGGTGGCTGATATCAACCAACCCTCAACTCATCGTTTTAGTGGTACGTATCAATCCACATTGTTGCTCAACCAGTCAAGCATTCAATGGTTGAATACCAATGTTTGATCGTTATTCACGTGTTCGTTGGTTAAATGCCACTTTGTTATTGGCTAGATCGATTTCTTGTTTCATCTCTATCTAATCCACAGTGTTGGACGATTGACGGACCTTGGCAGTTAAGCTGGTCAAAATTCCAACTGACACAATGGTCTGCAAATTTGTTAGGATTATTATTTGGTATTGATCCCAATAATCCTCTCAAGATGAGTGTGTCTGAAAAGGGGGGGTCCTACTACCCCAACATGGCAATTTGCAGCGAATTTACCATAATTTACCATAATTTACCATTTAACTATAGGAAGAATCCTGATCTCACCCGTTGGATCTGGGGCTACGCGGCGACAACCGGGTTGCCCCACCGCCACTTCCGCAAAGTCCTTGAAGAGCTTCTCGTCTCGTGGTGCCGCCTGGTCCACAGAGATCACGGTGATTTTGAAACATGGAGACATGGGTCAAAATGGGTCAAGAGATGTCAAGAACCACTCTATAGTTTTGGTAAATGCTGGTAAATGATGGTAAATGTCAATTTATTAAGCATCATTTACCATCCATTTACCACCATTTTGAAATGTCAAGAACATTTCTTAACTTATGGTAAATGATGGTAAATGGATGTAAATGGGACACCAATGGGATTCGAAACAAAACACGTTTTCTTGGAATCAGTGGTTTGAGCATCAAAACAAATGAATTGACATGGACGGGTAGATTAAAACTACCAGCAATGATGGGTGAACCATCGACAATTGAGGAATTTCATTCTACAACAACTACTGTAATATATATATATATATTATATAATATATATATATAATATATGAAGATATTAAGCATCAAAACCAGGAGTGTCGAGAATTTGCCACTTGGGTGGAGGCATGTTTTATGGCCCGAAAGTCTCCAAATCCGCAAGGGATATACCTCTGATTGGTGGTTTCAACAATTTCAATCCCCCTGAAAAATGATGGAGTTCGTCAGATTGATTAAATCATCCCAACTATTGGGGAAACTAATCCATTCATGTTCCAGTTCGCACCAAACAGAATATGATATACCTTGATAATCCTTGATATACAATTGGAAATCACATACCAAGGATAATCAACCTTGATATACCAAGGAAATCACATACCAAGGATTGTTATATACCTTCGCACCAACCAGTATTGCTTGGAAATCCACATGTTTAATTGGAGAATCGATCGCTTCAAATGGTCGTTGCTCGGCCTCAGGAGACCGGTGGAGAACTGGAACAGAACTTGGCTCCGCAACAAGCGTTTTATACCACGACGAAAAGTGGAGGATCATAAACATCCCATTGATATAGGGCTAGACAGTTGTGATCCATAAACATACCATAGACAACTGTAAGTGAGTTTAGCAACTATCCATTTCAATTTGTTAGACATACTGTGGATGGTTGTGAAATCCGAACCACCAGTTGATAGATGCTAAACATCCCATTATTTTAATTTGGTTTCAACCATCTAAGGTGGTGCAGGATTTCGCAACCATCCACCGTAACTCACTTACACTCACCTCCATGGAGGCTCTGGGCTCTGATAACCGTCAGTGCCAAGCACCAACTGGGCAGCAGCACTCTTGCGCTGGCCCACAGGATGTTGCAAATATGAGACCTGGCAAGTGATAAACGGCCAGCTGTTTATCTCAATCTATAAAGGAGATACTGTATGATACTGTGCTAAAACATTCGACTGGGGGTGGTTGAGAAGCTATTGGAATTGAAGGCACCCTGTGTTTCGACAAAGTCATATATACCGGACACGTCATGGTCCTATCCAAAGGATCCTGTTCCTGCTACAATGGTGCGTAGTACATTGATCCCTGGGATGTGTCGGTTACCACTGTGTCAGTGATATTGTGACTAAACATCTGATGCATAACATCGGAAACTGCGCAACTGTTAACTGTGGTCTTTTTTCAGGCCGTATACTAACCACTACAAACCACAAAAGAAAGAGGGCTTATTAACCATTTATCTCATTGGTGGTCACCCTGTGATCCCTGTGGGTTGGTGAAAAATCCTCATATCAATCCTGAAGGGTTTCCAGTAGATGGCCTGGCTGTGAACCCCCCATGGCCACTAAAAACGGCTGCCAAGGTACACGTCCATTCCAGGCACACATGTGACGGCCTGAACCAGGCTGGAAGAAGGTGACGAAAAGAACGTCTGAGAAGTAGACCGTCCATTGTGCTAGTGTATCTTCACACAAATGGCATATCTCTTGCAGAAATCTATGATTCTACGGGTATAGAGTACGCGGATGATCTGGGATAGGGGTTCATGATGACTAACATGGTTTATAACTCTAGCAAGGCTTGACGGTAGAGAATGGGGGGGTACCAAGGACTTTCTCTGATGGTAAATACGACCCTCGGCTTCACCCCCCCAAAAAACAATGAACATAGATAACAAGAACATACAACTAAACTATACTAAACTATACTAAACTATACTAATGATTACTTAATATATGTTGATCATATTTGATCTAGCCTCTGGTTATTTAACATAGCCATGGAAAATGGCCCATTGATATATGACTTTCCCATTAAAAAAAATATAAGGGATGTTCCATGGCTATGTTAAATAACCAGAGGGTAACTATTTTGATCTGTATTCAGGGATATTTAGGGTAGCATCCCACAGGGCCTGATCGGAAGCCGCTTGAAAGACGGAGTCGGCTGGATATCCACTTACCTCAGACAGGGCCGTCAAACGATAGCTGATAGCTAACTTGGTTTACAACTACAATCACTAACTAACTTATAGGTTTGTAGTGGATATCTATAGTTGGATGGTGTTAAAACCCAACAAAGATATAGTTAGATGGGTTCGTTTTGATATATTTTGATATTCAGCGTGAAGAATATGAACGAGTTTATCATTCAGTTGGTGACTGGGGCAACTCCCAAAAAGATGACCACCTCCATTCCCATGGGCGATGCGACGATGGCCCTACTTACTTTCATAGGGACCAGCCACTTTCATTAAGGAGTGGATGAATGTAAACATCAATGGGGACAACACATTAGTGTAATAAGAGAACATTAATGTAAACGTCATTTCAACATCCTTCGGAATCAAAAGCACAACTAATGAAGGAAGAAATGGAGATTCACTCAGCCCAAGTATGCTGGAATTCGATGTGGTGAATCATAGCCTCGAAAATCAGAGCCGACTGGTCCCTCAAGATCACTTCAAGAATGCTGGGAATCATGATCCCGGGGGAATGAAGGTTAATTCTCACTGTGAACCATCCAAGAGCCAAGAGCGTCACTGCATCAATGTGACTATGGCTCAAAATCACCGAACTGAATTGCCTACCATACCCCAATTTCCCAAGGTTCCATTCTGTCTGCATTTCACCCCGCTCAATTTGAGATCTTTGCTGACTTTTCTCCCCAGTTATGGCCATGGCTACTAGTGAACTAACTGGTTATTTCTATGGGATGATTCAACAAATTGGCTTTTCTTAGTACGTAAATTATAACTGGTATTTTGGGCCATAGGTGGTGCCCCCCAAACGTTATGTTTATTGGTTGAAATAACCCCATGAAAACTAGTTCGATATATCACCTATAAACCAGAATTATTGGAGTTATAAACCAAGTTCTGCATGTTTTTTTTCGACCACCCGAGGGTCCACCGAAATCGCTGTCTCGAGACCGCCAGGGCCCACAGGGTGATGGGCAACTCCTGATTCGACGCCCACGGTGGGCCCCCCAGTCGAGCGAAGGCGAAAACGAAACGCCTAACATTTCAGTGGCTGAATTCTATGGTAAAAATGGTAGATATAACTTGATATAACTAATTATAGTTAATAAATGTTAATAGATTAATAGGGGTTATTTCATGGTTATTTCAAGCAACTTATTTCATGGGGGGACCCCATCCTGGGCCTGGTCGACCGGGATGATCCGAAACACCGATTTCTGGGGAGGTCTGGGACCTGGTAATTTTTGGTCAAAAACACGGCAGGACGATGATAGTTCATCGACACAATGATTACGTATGCATGATAGTACAGTATGATACTATAACCAATGATGATAGAATGACGTTTGTTCTATCATTGGTCAGATTCTATTTTCATCTTTGGAGAAAACCGAGTATTTGCAAGCCTCTTACGACTTTTTTTGGTGAAGAAACAACCGCAAAGTCATAGGCCGTAAACCCAGTCACCAAAGTGGATGTCGAATAAACATGTTCGATGATTCTCCAGGAAACATTGCAAAATTATATGCTTTGACACTTCAAACCTGATACTGTATAATCTGACAACCCACAAAGACACATAATGATCATGATGTCATGATGTCTTGGTGACAAACGCATATGCAGCTCTGGGTATGGGTCTGGGCATGGGAATGGACAATTCTCCATTCACAGATTGTGTTCTCATTCAAAAGTCATTCTTTGAGGGGATTTCTCAGGCTGCCATGTTTGATTACGGCAAATTATAACCGCAAAATACTGGCTTGAACATTTTGAGGACCAGCCCAACAGGTCCTGAGAACCCAATTCAGAAATGCGAGAAGTGCCTTGGCAAGTGTTTCGGAAACGTCGTGTCATTCCTAGTTGTGTGCAGTGTGCAGTGTGCAGTACATCACTGTCCATTTGGATTTTAAGTTTCAGAAACCTGTGTACATAGAAATGCAGTAATTGACACTAGTTGAAACATAACCCCTTTTGAGAATGACTCAGACGTAACATTGACCTTCCATTTTGCACGTCCGTTTTTGCACTGTTTCACATCACATCAACATTGTCCAATTTATCCCTCAATGTCCCATGATCATCCCCTTTTGGCAAAGGAAAACCATCACCTGCACCGAAAAAATGAACCTCGGCGCCGCTTGAGCTAGGCACATTCGGAGATCAGAGCATCAAACAGAGGCAGATCGCGATGTTGAGCAGTCGCATAGGCCTTGGGGGTCTTTTCAATTGGTCCCCAGACGCTCATGTGGCAGATGGGTGGAAGCCGTTGAAGTGCATTGTCAATCTAAGTCGTTTTGCTCATAATGACACATAATCGAAAGAGATCTTGAAGTTCATGACTCAGGACATTTATGAAATTGGTGGAATTTTTCTTTTGCTTTGGACCATAATCTGAAACAAGGACGTTATATAATAATTACTGGTTGGTGGTTTCAACCCCTCTGAGAAATATGATAGTCAGTTAGGCTTATTATTCCCAATATATCCAATATATGGAAAAATAAAAAATGTTCCAATCCACCAATCAGTAATTAGTTTTTCTCCAAACCTGACGAGGCAATGTCTACGCAAATCCAGGCCTCACGCTGTTCTTCTGCGCTCTCCCACATGTCCACACTCAAACCGGGCTGCATAGGCTGCACCGGAGAAAAGATTGGACAAAGGAAAACCAGGAGAGATCGCAATAAATGTAGCAAACACTGGGGCAAGTGCCTAGGCCTAGGCATTCCCGGAGGCTTTCAATACTATATAATTACATTTCATAATATTGAATGAAGATGGTTTAACACATTGACGCTAAAACAAAAAGCACACATGATATGATGTTTGATTTTTTCTTAAATGACCCTATTGCTTTTCAAGGCCCTTACCTCCTGTCTCCGCACTTCTCCCATTCCTCGACTGTAAAAGCTGGCCGCAGTGTCTCAATCTCCCCGGGTGTCTGTGACACCATCAGCACTTGTCTCGCAATGGTTGTGACCAGCATCAGCATCCTCATGGATATCACCATCATCACCATCATTGGCAACATCATGGTCATCATCATCACCATCATCGAAGTCATCATCATGGTAATCACTCATTTCTTTGGTGCCATTGGCCGTAGAAATCCTCCCTGCGGACGCCGAGTCGGAGGCTTCCAACGACTCAGAAGTTACGTCGGAGTCGGATAATTTGGGTGACCTGAAGCAGGGATCCACTGTGCGCCGGTGTTCTAACCAACAAACATGATGATTTAACTTTATGATAGTCTATGCAACAACACTCATGTTTCATGATATGATCTTTTGAATGGCAGTGCCACAAATGTGTGTATATATATATACATAAATAAATATGTAATATATTATATATAGATATGAGATGATATGAGTTGTTTTTCTTGACTACAACAAGTAGGGCTTTTGGTGGATGTATAATAATTCAGCTAAAGTTGGAAGGGTTTTAAACACCCAACTATAAATGAGGGACACAACTTTCTAGTTAATTGCTGAGTGTGCACTGCAGCCATGAAATGGTTAATAAAGCTGATGAGCAGTGTCCGGCCTGGATGTTAATTATATAGATGTAATACCATCTGGTTATGACTAACATAGCCATGGAACATCACCATTTTTAAGAACGGTTAAGCATCTATTTCTATGGGCCATCTATACCATGGCTATGTTAAATAACCAGATGGTATAATCAATTGGGAAGCGTGATGCATCTCTGTTCAGTGCGATGCTGGAATCCAGCGCGGACATGAACTCAAGCTGGACAATGGACTGCAGGCTTGTCCGTCTATGTTTTGGTCACTGCTCCACCGGATGCGATTTTGTTTCACCATGTTTGATCCCTTCTAATCGTTGGTTGATGGGGTTCCCAATTGATGATCAATAGTTGCAATAATCCCAGTATGTAACTATTATAGATTATTGCAACTATTGGTAATATAACCATTATATCTATTTGATCCCATTATCAGTTGATTATTATAGATAATGTAAATCAATATCTTCAATGAGGTTGCTTTGTTTGAATCTGCTGACTTTGCATTGAAGGGGTTGCTACAAGAAATGACCAAATTCGATGCTTGGGTTGAGGTCAAATTGTGCGGAATTGGGAATCAGTGGAAACTTTTAACGTCGCCACTGCTATCAACGTCAACAAAACACGTCTAAATCTGTTGGTAATTCCAAGTGTGTAATGAAAAACTCCGCGTAGACCCTAAAAAGATCCCCCACCAAAGGGCCTGTTATGTTCTCTTTTTGATTCTTAACAAGTTTGTAACAAGTCAATGGGACGTTCCAATAGAGAAATAGAAACTGAACATGACATGATGAATCTTAGATACCTGATGATACCTGCCAAAACATACCAAAACATGTACATTTGACCATTGATAGCAACATATTAAAATACTGGTTCGTATCTATATAAACATGGTTGACCCATATGACAGAAGAAACTTGTCTCACTGTTAACGAGGTGAGTACAAGTGACTCATTCTTCTCAGAGTCCGATCTTTTGTGCAGCTTCGAAATCTGCGGTATCACATTGCGCAGGCCTGGCGCAGGAAGGGTCCGCTAACAATAGGTAGATTGGCTTGTAACTAGTGTAACTTTGTAACACGTGTTTTTCGTGGATATGTGAAGGTTTCCTAAAATGGGGGTACCCCCAAATCCTCAATTAGACAATTTAGTATATATTTCCCATGGTTGTGGGGTACCCCTATTTTAGGACACCTCAATATCTACAGTTGGATCGGTGCATCTCTGGTCGCACTCGAGATGATCACTACCCTATATATACAAAAAGCTATGGACATTCATCGGTTTCCCGTTCGGAAATGATCTAGAATCTATACACACGTGGTATTTTTTCTATCTATTTTGTACATAGCTTTTGGCTTATTGGAGGGTAGTTCTCAGCTCGGTCCCGTTGATGTTTGTTCTCACCCTTTTCTGGCCATGTCCATATGGTCCTTTCAGCTGACGAAGTGCCTGGAAGAACATGTCGCACCGCAGGAATCGCTGGGGGTGGAGTAGCCACTTTGATCGTCCTAAAGTGCCCAGCTGTGCTGTCCAAAGGCGGTGGTAGAACCTACAGTTGAAACCCTTTACCAGTTATAAATGTCATAAATGGGGTTCTCATTCCATAGGCGGGGTTACAACTGACTTATAACTGGTGAAGGGCCATTACTCATGACTGTATACAACAGAAGTTCAAACCAAGGCTAGTTGTTTCAACATCCATGAAATCATCTTAACAGTAATTTTGGTATCATCATTCCGGGTAGCTATGAAAAGTTAAAATCATCTCCAGACCTACCAGGCAAACATGGTTTGGATGGGCATGATCTGCCCCAGCCATGGGCTAGAACTTGCCCAAGAATGGATGCAACAACCCTGCAGGGATACATATATATATATACATAATTGAACATGAAAGCGCAACATGTTACTGACTATACCGAAGGGAAAACTGATTGTCAATGCCATTGTTTTGGGGTTCCACAAGTGATAATAACAAAGCTGTGTCCAGAAAACCCAAAGAAATTGGCAAGACTCCTGCTTGGTCGTGGCAACTGTCAAACCCATACCGCCCTCAGCCCTGCATACAGTGATCATCATTGCAGGAATCCTGTCATCCAATGGCACATCTTATTGGCATTCCAGAGATGCTGCATCCAAGATTCCCTCGCATGATTGGCGGAGATCCTTTCTCCTTGCGGAGAAAGACCTGCCAAGATGGGCATTCCCACGGCTAACTAAGTGATCATTGCAGAAATGATCAGCCCAGCAACTCTTGAAACTGATGGAAATCATGTTGGCAAAAAGCAAGGACATGTAAAACCGCGAAAGAAATGGTGCAATATTGATCAATATGGCACAACTGGATCTAGCGTAGCCCATCATAGGAAGGAACTATGAAATTTATACACAAACACATTGATTAATATCTCAGGCAAACCTCCCAAATGATCAGCTTCGGATGTGTTTGAATTTAACCTATCTAAGCATTGAATGTACTCTACGCAATGGGCATCACCTACTCATCAGTACAGGACCCTGCAATCTAATGCTTCACACTGTATTCGCTTTCCCTCAATTGAATACTTTGGGGCCCGAAGTTGAACGGATTGAATACTAAAAGGGGTTTCTGGGTGGTATGTGATATTAGAAGGAAGGGATTAATTATATAACTTGGCCAAAATAGCAGGTCTATATGTGACCACAGCTCAACGAGAATCTCAACATGATTGCCTTCAAAAGTTGACTGATTCAATACTGTAAATGACTAATCTTAGATAATCTTGGAGTCCTTTCCTATCGCATTTGGCATTTGATGGCTAATCTTGGATATCCACCAACAAACCAACAAAAAAAAAATCTGGGCTGGACACGAAGCATTTCCTCGCTAACAAACATATTTCTACAAGACCATGTCTTTGTGTATGAAACAAAACCGTGCATTGCCAAACAGATCAATCTAGGCAAACTATGTTCAAAAACTCCCAAAGTGGAAACTTACCAAGAATCATGGCCAATATTAGATAAAGTACCGTGCATTTTTGTTTGGCTGGTTGGTACATGTCTAGCGGAGCAAATCAGTACAGTTGGTTTCCCTTACTTTTTGCAAGGTTTTTTTCCCATTCTATTTGTTGCTTTCCTGTGGAAAATCACCATTCTCATATAGGTACACCATCTATAAATGGGACCTCTTCATCTGTTTCATACGTAAAATTACCGAAACCTTCGAGGTCAACCGTGAAGAAATTTGGTTTCTCGTCGTGTCGTTGACGGTACTCAGAGCCTACCCTCTGGTTATGACTAACAGTTCGCCATGGTATAGATGGCCCATAGAAATAGATGGTTTAGCTATTAAAACTGGTGATTTTCCATGGCTATGTTTAATAAACGGATGGTATATAGGGTATATATAGTATGTCTGATGGTATAGATGGCCCATAGAAATAGATGGTTTACCGTTCTTAATAGCATGGTGGATCTTTCCATGGCGAACTGTGAATGTTAACCAGAGGCTATCCGCCCCATCGACATCGATGGAACTCACCTGGATTTGTCCTGGTGTCTTGCTGGATGGTTTGATCTCCAGCAACACAGGAGTCCTGGCGGAGCGCCGCTTTTTCCGTGGAGGAATGGATGCATATCACCGGGAAGTATCAAATTTATGTTGTTTTTTTCATATGGGATACATGCATGCTATCTAAATATCATTGATGTAATTGATGTATATCATTTATGTATACAAATATAAGTACGAAAATGGGTGCATCCACAAAATACGTAGTCTTTTGAATCCAGAAGACCCAACTATCTCATGTCATGAAAATGCCATTCAAATGTATTGACCATGACAATGCAGTTTGTGAACATAGATTAAATAAAGGGTGATACTGATGGATGTTGATCATTGCACCCAAATGGGTCCAAACTCTGAAAAAAAACACGGCTCATTAATAAGCTGAGCCAGGTGACATGCCCGGTGTGGGACTCAAATAGAAGAACTTTGCTTCCAACACCTGGGCTGTTCGCAGCTTCAACTCTTCATGCCGCAGGATGTGCTCAATATTTTTGCTGGGATAGAAGGATTTTGCTGTGAAATGACAAGCAAACATGGGCATACCAGCATGATTGGGATACATCCAATCGAAATGAGAATGCATCCAGTAAACGGTGTCAATTTAAGCCATGGTCGAACAAATTAAAGGACCGGATAACCCCACATGTTACCAACTTCTTTAGATTTAGACTGACCGGGAAGAGGAAGTATAAGAGTGATGGAGCGGTGATGGTGGGTGAGTTTGTGTGTATGTATGTATGTTCATGTACAGTGAGTGAGTGAGAGTGTGAGTGAGTGATGTGAGTGTGGTGTGTGTGTGTGTGAGTGAGGGATGTGAGAGTGAGTGAAGTGAAGTGAAGTGAAGTGAAGTGAAGTGAAGTGAAGTGAAGTGAAGTGAAGTGAAGTGAAGTGAAGTGAGTGAGTGGGTGAGTGAGTGAGTGAGTGAGTGAGTGAGTGAGTGTGGTTGTGTGAGAGCTATCTATCTATCCATCTATCCATCCATCCATCCATCCATCGATCTTTGTGTGTATGTGTGTGACTGAGAGTGTCAGTGAGTGAGTGAGTAAGTGACTGAGTGAGTGTGAGTGAGTGAGAGTGAGCGAGTAAGGGAGTGTGAGTGAGTGAGTGAGTGCCAAGGGACGCCAAAGCATACATCCGACCCCTTGGCAGTGCACATTGCCCCACACCTGCCACGCAAAATGCACATTGTCCCACGCCTGCCACGCAAAAGAGGCGGAGACCCAAGGGACGCCAGGGCGTAAATCCGACCCCTTGGCAGTGCACATTGTCCCACGCCTGCCACGCAAAAGAGGCGGAGACCCAAGGGACGCCAGGGCGTACATCCAACCCCTTGGCAGTGCACATTGTGCCACGCCTGCCACGCAAAAGAGGCGGAGCCCAAGGGACGCCAGGGCGTACATCCAACCCCTTGGCAGTGCACATTGTGCCACGCCTGCCACGCAAAAGAGGCGGAGACCCAAGGGACGCCAGGGCGTACATCCAACCCCTTGGCAATGCACATTGTGCCACGCCTGCCACGCAAAAGAGGCGGAGACCCAAGGGACGCCAGGGCGTACATCCGACCCCTTGGCAGTGCACATTGTCCCACGCCTGCCACGCAAAAGAGGCGGAGACCCAAGGGACGCCAGGGCGTACATCCGACCCTTTGGCAGTGCACACTGTGCCACGCCTGCCACGCAAACGAGGCGGAGACCCAAGGGACGCCAGGGCGTACATCCGACCCCTTGGCAGTGCACATTGTCCCACGCCTGCCACGCAAAAGAGGCGGAGCCCAAGGGACGCCAGGGCGTACATCCGACCCCTTGGCAATGCACATTGTCCCACGCCTGCCACGCAAAAGAGGCGGAGCCCAAGGGACGCCAGGGCGTACATCCGACCCCTTGGCAATGCACATTGTCCCACACCTGCCACGCAAAATGCACATTGTCCGACACCTGCCACGCAAAATGCACATTGTCCCACGCCTGCCACGCAAAAGAGGCGGAGCCCAAGGGACGCCAGGGCGTACATCCGACCCCTTGGCAGTGCACATTGTCCCACGCCTGCCACGCAAAAGAGGCGGAGCCCAAGGGACGCCAGGGCGTACATCCGACCCCTTGGCAGTGCACATTGTCCCACGCCTGCAAAGACGCTGAGTGAGTGAGTGAGTGAGTGAGTGAGTGAGTGAGTGAGTGAGTGAGTGAGATGTAAGTGAGGAGTGAAGGAGTGTGTGAGTGTGTGAGTGAGTGAGTGAGTGAGTGAGTGAGTGAGTGAGTGAGTGTGTGAGTGAGTGAGTGAGTGAGTGAGTGAGTGAGTGAGTGAGTGAGTGAGTGAGTGAGTGAGTGAGTGAGTGAGTGAGTGAGTGAGTGAGTGAGTGAGTGAGAGTGAGTGAGTGAGTGAGTGAGAGTGAGTGAGTGAGTGAGTGAGTGAGTAAGTGAGGGAGTGAGTGAGTGAGTGAGTGAGTGAGTGTGTGTGTGTGAGTGAGTGAGTGAGTGAGTGAGTGAGAGTGAGTGAGTGAGTGAGTGAGAGTGAGTGAGTGTGAGTGTGAGTGTGAGTGTGTGAGTGAGGGAGGGAGGGAGGGAGGGAGGACGGGAAGGAGGAGGAGGAGGAGGAGGACGAGGAGCGGATACAGAACTAAAAACAAAAACCCCACACGTCAATGTGGGGAACAATCCCTGGTTGATGGTTTGAACCATTCCGAAAGTGGCTTTGAACATCCAAAACACTGGCCAACCGATTTTAAATCCTGAACAGCATTGGAAAATGGAACATCTTCAAAACCATTCTTATCCGATGTCCCCGGCACGAACACTACGTGTGTCAGGATGATACTCTGAAAGTGGCTGCAATGTTCGATGCATGTTCATCCTCAACAGTGGTCTCTAAAAAAAAATCGATCTGGGTTTGTCCGGACATGAGGCACCACGAAAATCCCATGGTTCATCCGTGTTCCCATTCGAATTGCCAGGGGATATTCCATTCGAGTAAGCCACCAAGAACACTTCTGAAAGTCACAAGGATCTCATGGATTCATCTACCAGAAAAATCCTGGCTGCTTGGGGACCCAAAAATAGACCATTTTAAAGCCAATACCATCACCAACCACTTTACAAGCTTACAAAAACACCCTGAAGAAAACCTGAGTTTTTACTGATTCTTTGTTCAACCTTGAGATTTCCTCAAGAACCTACCCATCTGACGTTTCCTAATCTCAACTGCATGTTGCGGGCACAGGCTGCGAGAGGAAATCAGCAGCAGCCAAGCACAGCAGTGACGCGGTGGCCGCACCGTGTCCAACGCCATTCCTTGCGGGTCCGGGATTCGAAGGATTCGACCACTTCGACCGTTCTTTGCTTCACCCCATGGGTGGTATCTGATATTGAAACCTACAAAGTGGGGCCCCCTAGATAGCTAAGTTTGTTAATAACTCCAATAACTATGGTCTATGGTATAACTATAATTAATGGTGTTTATAAACCAACTTACAACTGGGGGGCACCACATTGTATATCGTAGATTATCATTCTGATATTGAAACCTATATCATGGATGATCTATTGTCCTAATAATCCAGTTATGATTCGGATATCAGAACCTGTATCAGATCTCGTCCTACCTTTACATGGCTGAACTGGGATGTCCATGTCCATGCACGTAAGCACGACATGGGATGCACGGTGAAATCAAGATTGGAAGGTCATCGAAAGGCAACTTTGGTCACCCGTTGATAGGGATTGATTTTTACCCTCTGGTAAACGTTTACAGTTTGCGAACTTGAACATGGCCATTTAGTTCGTTGATTTACCCATTAAAAATTGTGTTTTTTCCATGGTTATGTTCGTTTACCAGAGGGTATCCATGATAAGGAGTCACCAATGATAATGATACTGGAATGACCATAGCCATCCATATTTCTTTAAGGCAATCGCTTCCACCAGCTCCGGTCTGTGTCATGCGTGTACCCGAAATTGCCCTGTTATACAATGATGCAGAGCGCTGGGAAATGTTGAACAATTGTTGAAGAAACACACCCTCGCCCCTCAGTGGCATGCTGTTCTCCTGACAAAAAAACTAATTGCACCTTAACCACTTGGCAAACTTGGAACACTTTCTTCTGTGCTTAATGTCAACCTGAGATCAAGAAAAAAAACAGTTGATTGATTTGGGCCCGAAGAGTGATGAGACCCTGGTGCTACAATGGTACACCGATACACCAAACGATCAACAGCCCAGGAGTGCATAAAACATTGGGGTTGATATTAACCAGCCGGGATGTTTTATGTCCTCATGATGTTTTTTGCGCATAATATGCAGCATCTCCTTTTTCAGGTTCCCCTCTATTCACAGTTCTCTTTAGAACTTGGATTTGCCCCCTGAGTCTCAGGAACCAGGACACACTTTTTTCACATCTCTCGCCTAAGAGTTGAGACTTAAACGCTTGCATAGGAACATACAAGAACTATAGAAAAAACAAAGTCCTACACACCTTTCCATCTCTGGGGATATGACTATACCAACATAAATATGAAGCCAGCAAAGATTGGTATCTTTCTATCCCCAAAGTGTGGTTGCTTTGAAAACCCACATCACTTAAAAAACGACAAGCAGCACATTGAGTTGTCGCAGCTGCAACTGTGCTTCGTAAGTACCATCGCCCTGGGATTTCAGTGCTGCAAGCTCCTTCAAAGTCCTCCCAAGCTGTCGTGGGCTTAGTCCCGGAGGATTTGTTACTGTTATGAGGGTGTATCCAGAAAATGAGGATATGATATTTCTGATAGACCAAAACTGATAGCAAGTTCAGTTAGGAACATTATATTCATTGGATACCCTATCTTCGGAGATATCCAAATCGCCATGAAATTGACTGAGGGTTCAATAGCTCTAAGCTCAAAGCCATGTCAAGACTTCAAGGCCTTTTTCACAACAGCTGGTACAGTAGCCTGTGCAATGCCACTTTAAAAAAAAGGCTCGTATCATTTATCGGTCGGGGATGCCTGATGTAAGAATTATCTACTACAGTAGACAGAAGACATCAGAACACATGAAATCAGTGCCGCTTGAAATCCTCAAATGATTATAGTACATTCAAACTAGGTATCAGTGGTTATGTGTCCCATTCTAGTCCAATCCAGCTACATCCAATTAATTTCATTAAGCAGCCATAAAAAAAAAAAAACATTCATTTTCCCCACTTCTATTGCTCTGTTGGGAGATGAATCTGTAAATATACCAGCACCATGGAGCATCTGGGGATCCATTAAAACTTCTATCATCTGTGTTCATCTATTATCTGGTCTACTGATTCCAGATGATGAAAACATTGAATACGGTCTGCTGATATGGATCATGAAAACCTATTAATAGACTATATTGATCCCATCACGGGATAAAAACATAATAATCCATGAAATGGATAATGATAGATCTAGAACCACTATTTTCATAGACCTATGAATACACCTATGTGGATAATCATAATTCATTCAATTAAAAGACCTCTGTGCCCCCATTCCGCTGGTGCCTGATCTCTTCCACCGGCAGGGCATGCTGCGCATGTTGGGACAAAGTCTTCATGCCGCCCTGCCAGGTACGCCTGGCTTTTTGCGCTGGTTGATGGGTTGAGCACTTTCGGCTAGTGATATGTCAACCTGCAAAAAGTGTGTTTTATTTCATTTCGTGGGATTTAATGGGATTTCACAGAGATGTCATAGGATTTCATGGGATTTAATTCTGATTTCATGGAATCGAATTGGAGATTTGATTAACACTATCAAACAATTTCAACCCACCCGTTGTTGGAAGGTAAGGAATAATGAAGCAATTTTCATGCATTGTTTTTTAAACATCGATGAGATGTTACACCCGCACCAATGGCGATACAACCAACCATGATGCGTGTAAGTTAATGTGACAAGAACTTTTTCCCATCAACCATGGGAGTTTGACGTTTCCTTCAACACCAATCCAAACATTGGAGGGTGGGACGGTGCCAACTGCTAGTGACTCTCTGTAAACTCCCATCCACAATTGCACTGCATAAATCTGTAGTCGAAAAAAGGCAGGACAAAAACTATCCCGATGGGAGCCTGAAACTACTTCATAATTCATAAATCTATTAACCCATAATTAGTCACTGTTTGGCAAAGTTCAAAGGTAAGAAACAGTGGTTTGACCAACAGAATCTGGGTGCCACTGCACTTCTAGGCATTTGATCCGTCAGGGGTTTCATCCAAACCTGAGGATCTCACCATTGATGAATCATCATAATTAATCAACAGTTATTAACCATCCTTTACTGGTTGGTGGTTGAGCCACCCCTCTGAAAAATAATTCCCAGAACTCCCAGAACACCCAGCATTTGATATGGAGATCGTCCAGGTAGCTCGAAGAAAGGCGGACATAGCAACTGCAACTTCCAATGGAGACGCTGCAGAGGCGTGGCCTGGGGACGGTGGTGACCTCTGTGATGACCGCTATGATGGTGGATCATACTATTGTGATATCCCACTATAGTCACTAAAGATTATATTAACTATTTTACCATAGATCATTGTGATATACCATAGATCATATTAACTGGTTGGTGGTTGACCTACCCCTTTGGAAACATATAGCAATCCATTTTTTCTATACCCCAAACAAATAGAAACAATTTCCCAGGATATGATCTATTGTATAGTTTTATATAGATGACTGGTTGGTGGTATACCTACCCCTCTGAAAAATATTATTGGGATGATGAAATTCCAAATATATGGAAAAATAAATGTTCCAAACCACCAACCAGATGATATGTAGTTCATACGTTTTCAGGTTTCGAAGTTTTTATGTAAATCTCTTTTGGGCTTGAGATTTCATGCTAGGTTCATCCTGGCCATCTTGACACCCTGCAATTGTTTTTGTTGTTTTAGCTGGCTAGCATATATCCTGATTTATGGTACACTCCATTAAATTTTCTCCAGGGTGGGGCCCCCATTTCGTGGCAAGTTGCTATGGTAACCATCAATTGCTCTCCTTCCGCAATCAAGTTCTCCGAGACGTATGGATCGTCGCCCTCGTTTCCTGGGAAGATCTCACCCGGGTGGAGGGTTCATTTCTCCGAAGCTTTGAAGTTGCAGCAACCCAACAACCAAACTCAGGTTGATTGGGTAGGTTGGATGTGCACCCTAGTTGCTGATTAATAACATTTAATAACCATAATATGACTCAGTTATAGGATATACCCCAATTATACATAGGCTATAGCCCGCTTACTAGATCTGATGCACCACCAAGTGGGTCAGGTTGGTCGTCTGAAGCCAAGGGACGTGGCGCTCGAAACAACTCAAAGGCCAACATGGCAAACTCGCGCAAGCGTTTGTCTTCCTGGGAACAATGATGATTTGGGAGATATGATCTGTTTCACCGAAGAAAAACGATTGTATATAATTACTACCATCACTTACCAAAGATACATACCATCACTATATCTATATATAGAATTAGGTAGATATATACCATCACTTGCAGATAATTGCAACAACTTACCTCTTGCTTAAGTTGATTACATCCCGAAAAAGAGATGATCCCAACCATCGCCAGGTCATCGCGACAAGCTTCAGGCATTCTGGGAGCTTGCTTCACCCAAGCCTGCAGCCCGACGGAAGACACACATTTTTAACGAACGGGGTGTGAAATCAAAACCCGAACCTGGGATTGAACTCGTGAATTCTATTCGTACAGTTATGGCCATAAAAAACCAGTTATAAGTGGTTATTTCTATGGGATTATACATTCTATAAATGGGGTTTTGTTAGTACTTATAACTGATAAATGGCCATAACTGTAGGTATTCAGCAAAGAATGACTTTTCCTAGAAACGGATCCAGCACCAACAAATTGAACAAACAAACGCTGGATGATGGGTTGAATAAGGAAGCAGCTAGGCCGGGTAGAGACGGAACAGACATGGAGATTCAGCCCCCTCAAACAAAACCTGATTGCAGATTGCCAGGTAACTTGAGTTCTTCCTACTTTCCGTGAAAAAGACCAACATGATAATTCCAAACCTATTCGGAGAAGTGCCTTTGGGAATCAATTTGATGAAGTATCCCATTATATTATCCATGGAATATATATATATATAATATTAATATATACCATTAAATTACCAATATGTTCCATTTTCCATTGTTGCCCAAGTTCATCCAATCCCAACCATGGTGAAATCTGTGCTTGGTCGGCTATGGACCGTGGGCTCTTAGCGATCGACCCAAAAAAAATCGTAGCTCCATTGGCAATGCCGTTGTTAACACCTGAATTCGGGGGCAAGAGCATATCATATTAACCGAACTTGTTAACAAGAGTATTGGCTAACAACAACCCTTCCAGTTAAACTAAACCCTTCCAGTATTTCAATATTTTCAGTATTAGTTAACTAAAATATTGAAATGACATTTTCCAGTTCCCTCTGGTAAACTAACAATCTAACATAACTATGGAAAATCACCATGTTCAATTTTTCATGGAAAAATTCACTATAAATGTTGATTTTCCATAGTTATGTCAAATTACCACAGGGTAAACTGATTGCAGATTCCAAGATTTGTAGATCCCCAGTTCCTGGAAACATCCCCTTCGCCTCGTGGAAACATGGGAAAACTAAACATGGTTTCCAACCATTTATAATGATACTCATGAAAACATGTAAGACTGTATAACGTGTTTTTTCCAAATTCAATTCCCCATTTACGTTGATCAATTTGAATTTTAAATGGTCAAATCATGCTATATAATCCCGTGAAAAGATAGAAACATGTTTTCAGTATGGAATAGAAGTTCTCTTCCCCACATTTTCCAGGGTTCCAACTTTTCTATCGTTTTTTGGATGTGATCTAACCTATAAACCTCCGTTTTCACAGGTGAAACGTCCACATTGCCGTCGCAAAGATTCCCTGGCAGCCTTGATAAAAAGCTCGTCTCCTCGCTTGGCAGTGCCTCGAAGCTGAAAACCTGTCAGCCGGAGATGTGCTGCCCAGAAATCTGCAAACAAATGCAACGTTCTGAGAAGGGAACACGCCTATTTGCCGATTTACATAAATATACATATGATAGAGATATATATATATATAGAGAGAGAGATAGAGATAGAGATAGAGATAGACATAGATATAGACATATAATCTATGTATATATATATAATATGTATGTATGTATAATATATATATATATATGTATTGTTATATCTGTAATTGGCTGAAAGTCCCACTTAGTGAAGTAAATATGATATATATATATAATTGGTTAAGCATTGGCTAAGTAGGACTAGTACACTAGGTTTAGTATGTTTAGTGGTATTGAATCGTTGCAATGATATACTGGTGAGCAAATGAACTATTGCGCTGCCCTACTTGGGGACCACGAGCCAACGCTCAAGCAGGTTGGTGCATCCCCCAAGTTGTTTTACTGAGTTTGAATGATTAAACCCTTGATACCGGTAGATGTAGGGGGTAGCTTCTGGTAAACTGTCACATAACTATCACCATTTTCAATGGGTCATTTTCAATAGCAAACTGTTAGTTTACCAGAGGGTAGCCTCCCGAATATGTAAATATTCCCGAAAACCGTAGGTATGCATGTATGTATGCATATATTATATATTACAATCGTTATCACTCGATTATGATGACAAATGATAACAATAGGTACCAGTAATAGTAATTATATATAATTATATATATAGACAAAAAAACATAAACAATTTAAATAACACAAAAAACGTAACATGATAAACAAGAGAAAAGATACTGGAAAACAACAAAAAAACATGTGATTTTCACTAAACATAGACTATCGAACTATACCAGAGATGGACTTCCTTAAGTCCTGCTTTACCATTCGCCAAGCATCTCAGCTCCGCAGTGACGAAGCCAATGGTGCCGGAGCTCCACAAGGCGAAACCCGTTAAACCTGGGCGTGACTTTTTGATCTGATCGCTAGGTGGTTGGTTGGTGTTTCCTTTTGAGGCTACCTATGAGCTATCTAGCTCTATCTATCCTATCTATTCACCACTCTATGAGGATTTTGGATGAACAAATCATAACAAATCATTATATATTGATATTTAATGAATGGCTTTTATTTTGAGCACATTTTGATGGATATTTTGACTTGTGTCGGATGTTGGAGTTGGGCGTCTTGCTGGATTTCTGTTCGATGCTGGAGAAAATTTGGATGTTTAATAAAGCATAAATAGTTCATGATAACCCAAAATACATAGGGGAACTCACAGTCTGACAAGCAACATGGGGATGTGAGCAGTACATCATGGGAATAAAACCGGGGATTTCAATGGCCAAGAATGGGTGTGTCAGCGTCTAACACTGTTCAGCAATCAGGCCAACAGCAAAATGCATTATCAGTGTAAACCAATGGTATCCCTGTGTTCCTGCATCCCCATTTTTTGCCCTTCTTGCTAGTACTTTTCGTTGATTAGATACGTGATAACGTTCCCGGTGAAGCCACTTGTAACTGTTATGGTTTAGCTATGCACCTCCAGAACAGGCTATTGGAATCTTTCGGACATCACACAGCTGCGGAGCTGCGGAACAGCATGCAATATGGATTTGAGTTCCTTTTTTCCTTCCTCGTTGGCGGTGGTTAACATACAGAATGCTCCATGTATGGTATATTTACCTACATTTGGGTGATTTATGGGGTAAATGTTGGTAAATATTCCATACATGGATCCTATGGGATACAGAATGCTGGCTCAAAAAAAGGTTCTCCAAATCGATCACCAAGAAACCATCCAGAAGCAGGGCGACAGCTCCTACCTCAGTGATACCCATGGAATAGGTTTCACACCCGGGATGTCCAAACAGCCTGGTACCTGCTGGTAAACATCATAGGCAAACAGGGACTTACTTGGTTTCAGGTTTCGACCCATCCAAAACATAACTGGTTGGTGGTATACTTACCCCTCTGAAAAATGATGGAGTGAGTAACAGTGATGATGAAATTCCCAACTGTTTCTGGAAAGTCTAATCAAATTCCATGGTTCCAGTCACCACCAAGCAGCCATTTGTTATAGTGGATTTACCCATTCAAAACGGTCGGTTTTCCCTGTGTTCAACATCCCCAACCAGATAAGAACTCACCATCCCTAGGGACCGAACATCCAACGCCCCCTGATCGTCCAGTAGTGGCGCAAAGGCCTTGATTGAGCCTGCGAGGGAATCAGATGTCCGTAGAAGGTGGTGTCCTATAGTTGGGATATATAGCCATATAGCTGTATAATATAATGCAATATAATATAATAAAATATAATAAAACATAACAACACATAATATAATATAATATAATATATAATAACATATAATATAATAAAATATAATTCAATATAATACAATATAATAAAATAAAATATAAAACATAACAACACATAATATAATATAATATAATATAGTATAATATAATATAATATAATTCAATATAATACAATATAATAAAATAAAATATAATAAAACATAACAACACACAATATAATATAATATATTATAATACAATTCAATATAATACAATATAATATAATATAATATAATATAATTCAATATAATACAATATAATAAAATAAAATATAATAAAACATAATATAATATAATATAATACAATATAATTCAATATAATACAATATAATATATTATAGTAGAAGATAATATAATAAAACATAACAAAACATAATATAATATAATATAATATTGTAGAATATAATATATTATAATAGAATATAATATAATATATTATAATATAATATAATTTAATTTAATAAAATATAATATAATATAATATAATATAATATATAATAATAATAAGAATAACAATAATAAAACTCATAATAGTAATAGTAATAATATATATATATATATATACAGCTAGTACTAGTATTATATAGGAAAACATGATGGGAATACAAAAATTCACCAGAATTCAAACGATTTAGTGGTGCCCCATAGTTAGCCAAGGTGGTTTATAGCTAGGCCACCGAGGGACTAGGGTGTATGGTGATGAAATCTTTTTGGGGCACTGCCTTGTGCTGAAAACATCCCAGAGTGGTTCAGAATCAGATTGCGCACTATATGATGTAGTTCGTTACACCATCCGGTTTGGCGACGTGATAAAGAGTAAAACGCAAAGCAGCCCCAAATTCCCAATACCACTTCCTCAAGCTATCATTAGATTTGGAAAGTCAAAATAATACATTAAAGTACTAAGCCCAGACATTTGGGACCCTCAACCCTCTGAAACGGACTGTAGTCATTCTACCAAGGAGATTCATCATACCAAGCGTGGATGGTAACTCACACATGAGTAGAACACCAACCAAGAAAAAAGGGAGCTTGTATCTGATACGTATAGTATATGTGTGTATATATATATATTATATATATATATATGATATATATATATATTTTTTATATAATCAAATAAATCATGTTGCTATTTTCCAACAATCAATTCCTTCATCCCAACAGCCATGTCGCTCCGAAAGCAGCGCAGCGCGCGCCTCGCACTTCTCCCTCTGGCGAAACGCTGTGACAGTGAAAAGTCTTCAGCAATCCATCGAAACCAAATCTGAGCGATCCGGAAACAGCAAGTCATCTGGTGTGGTGATCTGATTTACCCTCCGGCAATTTAACATAGCTATTGAAAATGGCCATTTATAGTGGATTTTCCCATTAAAAATTGTGATTTTCCATAGCTATGTTAGTTTACCAGAGGGTAATATGGGCATCCAAGAAAAAAATTGGCGAGTCATCGGGGTCAAAGGATAAGCCACTTAAGATGTATTAACCAAGGGCTATTGACTGCTACATACTATATCATACCATTACTAAATGAGATGATCCTTTAGAGTCACTGAGAGGGTCCCCTAAAAGGCGAACCAAACCTGGGATTCTCACAATGTTCATAAACATTTGGATGGAAATTCATTTATATAATAATGTTTGTCACATCCATCCAAATGAAATTTAATGGAAACCTCTAGGATCTGGGATAGCCACCCAAGGCTTTCTTGCCAAACTCCAAGCGGCGTGCTGTTCAGGAAGACCCGCAACCGTCTGGGGGCATGTCGCGCGCGCCAGTGCGCCCACACTTTTGCCTCGGGATTGGATCCCTAGGGGTCCAAAATCAGGTGCAACTGGTACACATTGTGATATACCTCGCTGGTCCTTGGTTACTGACAGTTACTGATGTCTAAATATTTGAATTACTAGCTTTAGAGATCATCCCACACCCTCAATGATTCAACATGAATGCGCCAAATCGATTGATAAAGTCTCTCAAAATGCCTTGTTTCTGCAACGTGTGGCATTTGTCCGTGCAACCAGCATGGCATTTTTTGGAACGCCTTAGATACCTCGCCAAAAAAAAGAACCACTTTTTAAGAACGTGACGTTTCATGATACTTCCATAAAAACACCTGGCCTACCCAGCTTACGAAGGACCACCAAGGCGTCCTTTCGACCGACCAAGACACCAAATCTCCGAAGCAAAGCCAAAGAATCAGCAACAAATCCTCAGCAGTGTACCCCACAAAGGTCTAAGATACATCACTCGCCCACTCAAACCAAAGTTTGCACAAGCGATGGGAAAGAAATGACATGCACCGGGGTAAAATTGGAAGATCCCAGCAATCTATAATATTGTGATATATGATGATATACAATGCCAATGTGTACTCTCTGATTTTTTCTGGGCATATTGCAGACCAACCATAAATTTCAATGTGTTGTCTTTTACAAACACGTTCTTCTATGATCTCAAACCCCCGAAGTATTCCTTATATTCCTTAACATCTTTTTAACCCCATCATTTAATTATATTACATTTACATGTTGAGGGGTGTTTGGAGGGTCTATGATGGCGGAAAAAAAAGCGAATTTGTCCCGTCACAGGCAATCGTTGTGACCTGCACCAATAGTCCAAGCTGCCGCGAACAAGAAGAGAAACCACCCCAACCAGGTCATGGGCACGGCGCGGGCGCGGAGGTTGAAGATTCTGCGAATATGAAACATGCCAATGCTAGGCTGCGTCAGCATGAAATGTGTGGAAACATAAGGATAATAAGGTCTATAGATGACTATAGTGACTACACAAAATAGGTGTTCCCATGTTTTCGCCATCAATATGGATGATGGCATGGGGTCAAGACTTACATGTCGAATCTGTGCTCCAAATCGGCGCACTGGGATCATCTGAGCAGCAAGCAGATGCTGTTGGTAGGGCCTATCCTTTTGAATGTTCATCTGTCATGACTATGAATGGCGCAAATTGGAGACGTTTCATTTCACCCGACAAAAACCGAAAACATTTCACTTGGAGACCTGAAACAACTCAGTGTCATCGTTTGTTTTTCCATTCTGGTCTGGAACAACTATCAGACCAAGTAAAGTTTTCACTAAATTCAATCGTTTTTTATAGGTCAACACATCTAAACAAACAGAAACCAACAGTTGCAGGCACAAGCTGTGCCCTTGGTCCCCTGACCCAAGAGATGCTGGAGAGGTTTCGACCGCCAAACTCCTGGCTCCGGAGATGCTACTGTGGATTCAACGAAGAATAGCATGCTATGGAAGCCATGGCCCACAGAAATAGATGACAAACATGACCCATAGGATCCATGGTGCTGGTATATATATATATGCTAACATTTGGGGTATATTGATGGTAAATGTTACCATATATAGCAGCACCATGGATCCTATGGGTGATGATTTTCCTCTTGCACATGGTGATTTTCATGGATTTTCCATAGCTATGTCAGCTATGTTACATTACCAGACCGTAAATTCACCTGCCTGAAAAAGACAATTTTGGGATAGTCAACTCTACTCACCATCATTCCGGGGACGTCGCGCCAAGGCCATTACAAAAAGTCGCAGAATATGTCCAGGACGGGAAGACATACAATCTGTTCCCATCATTTCAAACTTTTGATTTTATTTTTTGGGTTGCTATAAGGCCTGCCAATCATAAACTACAGGATGTTCAAAGGCAAATACTCCACAAAGTGGTTAGTTTTCACTTGCCGTATCTTAGATTGTTGGAGGGTT
>CAMXCT020001902.1:437466-489966 GCA_947184155.2 Cladocopium goreaui | reverse complement strand
ACTCCAAACTCTGAGAGCCTTTCCTTGGACGCCCTGGCAGTGAAGGAACCCAGATTCCACGAAGGTCCCGAAGGTTCTATTTATTCTTGGAATGGATTGGATTATTGACAATTATCACATTTATTTGAGATTGAATGGATGGATGATATGTTATAATCTACATTTACCAATGATTTCAAATTGGATTATATAAATATATAATATATATATATATATACCAAACTCCGCATTTTTTGGGTGTCACATACATGAATCTGGGTTGGGTGCACAGGATGTTCACTGCGCCAACTTCCCCGGTCTTTGCGGCTCCATTTTGTGGAGTTTCATGTCAATCCCGGAGGCGTTCTTCTCTGCAGTGCTAAGCAGTTTGGGTGTTGAAAAGATGCAGGACAGTAGTTTCCAAAAAAATCCAAAATCCTAGTTGAACAAATTAAGTGTGGAATTGTGCATGTTCTTGCTCACATCTTGTTTGAAAATCCCTCCTAAACAATCACCCACAGAGTCCCGGGAGAGGTCCCCACCTGAGCATTATATAATTATATATAGAGAATTGTTTGACCCCCATAAATAAAGTTCCCAAGATTGGTTGTCTGAAAATCGGATAGCCATGGGTAGCTCATTCGATTCCATCCACTGATTTTTAAGGCTCCTTACTAAACTGGCAACATATTGGGGTACACATCATTCTCAGAACTGGCAACACACATAGATACCACGCCCCAGGCCAAGGTCACCTATCCGTGGGATGTTCCCTGTGAAAATCACCCTGAGTTCGAAATGCACCAGCCACCAACCCCGCATGTGCTCCTCATGGTGACATCGAAAGTCGGATTGTCCACCAGGAGGGCCTTGAGGTCTGTTGAGATAAACCAAGCGGTTTGGTTGTGCAACCCATTCCATTCAAGTGTGATAAAACTGGGGCACACTAAATTACTAATTTTCTTTAGAACTCCAATAACCACAGTATGTTTTATGATGTTTTATTAACTGAAAACTTAACTCCAATTTCTTGGGGTTTAAAACCCAACAAAACTTGGGGGGCCCTACTTTGTATGTTCAACTTCTGTTCAGCAACATTTACTCAAAAACTCAAGATCCCCTTCCTCGATGGCACGCGCTTCCCTGGGCGCTCTGGCAGCCAAAGCCCAAGCAAAGGTGGATAAGTCCTGGTACCACTTGAAGATAACATCTTGTCAGGGGCGTCTCCAACTAGGTATCTTTCGGGTTTGTGATGTTTCTGTGGGGTGGGTCGAAAAATCTGCGCTTGGCTAGTTCACTTCAAGAACATCACGCACTATGTCCACCTTGATAGCCTTGAGAGACACAGCTACTCCACATGGCACATTGCTTCTTCCTGGTGCGCTTTTATTGTTTGGGTGGTAGACAACATGCAGCATTGTTGTAACGATACTCTTCCATGTGGTAAACGTTCCATACATTTGCACATCATTTGCATCATGCAAGATACTGAGTATGCAAAACAACATCGTAAACATTACCACATTTTGAAACCCTGTCACAAATGCAAAAGTAAACATATGCACGTCAGATCATGTGTTCAAGTTGCACCAGTTCGATCGTCACATATAGATGTCCCGCATCTTTCTACCCATGGCGTCACTTGCGGATCAACGGCCCACGGCCCACGGCCCGTCCTGCGGAACTCCTTCCCACAGCTTTTCACCAAAGACCAGGCAAACCTGATCCTTGGTTCGGGCGGTATCGCAGGTCATCCTTACCATGGGAACCATGGAGCCGGCCAAGCATTCCGAAGATGACACTCCTGCAACCCAAGGTGGTCAGGATGCATCTTTATGCCTGACTTGACTTTACCTTCAATCTAGCATGAATCAGCTTCATCTGAATCAATCTGGTAGAAGACATGTTATTTTTGCTGTTGGACCTGGACTTTCCAACATATCTTGACCTGGATTTCCAGGCAGGTATCCCTAACCAACCTGAAAATGGAGTTTTCAGTGCCCAAATCTTCTGGTATAGGCTATAACCTCGCCTCAAATGATCATCAACCGGTCACGATTTCTCGATCGAGTGCCACACAATTTTTGCATTTCAGCCCATTTTTGGCTACTTTATCTATTGTATATACCTGTCTAAGCAATTTAACCAGCAACCAGCCGGGCACCCCACAAGCAGTTGCTGACTGCGACCTGGGGAGGGTGGCAAAGCCGAGACATGCTTGGAAGTAATCTCCCCCTAAATTCAACATGGAACCCCAAATCCAAACAACCACACTTAAATGGATTCAGCTTGGCAGAATCCCTTGCCATTCCCGTGAAACCAGACTAGAAGATTGCCAATGGCTGCACTCTTACTGATGTACGGCGACGCCAGTCAGGTCATCATGATGCACCCAACCTCCGATGGATAATGTGGCCATCGACCATACCTGGCGAGGATGAAAGTTGACAAAAGGCGCTTAAATATTTGGGACCAGCATGGACAACCATACATGTATTACGTACATGCATAAGTAGTTAATCTTACTAAAGCACTAGTAAACCATCCCAAAATCACCATATCAAATGGGTGGCTTATTCTTGCTGTAGTAACATTATCAAATTTATTCCAGAGAAGTACAACGAGTTCTGTTGCACATGTGTGCAGATACTTTTATAGAACACATAGGCCGGACCTTCACAGTGACCAAACTGATCTGGGATGTGCTTTTGGCGACTCCTGAAATGGTCATTTATCATAAGATCTTGGAGGTTTAGATCTGGCTTAATAGATCTGGCCCCCCGACTCCAAGATCTTATGAATTTAGCAACCCGGAAATCGTTGCTTTGAACTACACAGAGTGAGTCGTATAGACCATAAAAATAAGTCCACCATATGCACTGGGATGCACCACCTGATTCCAGCTCTGATAAGTTCGTTTAACTTCAAAGTGGTTATCCAAATAAAGTATCATGATCCCTTAAAAAAAACACGAAAAGTCTATCTGCAGATGAGACTCATTCTCCCAATTCCCGATTCGACTTTTCTGTAGACTTTTCTGAAGGAATTGGTAAAAACCACCCATTTTCATAGCCCATAGGATCCATGGTGCTGCTATATATGGCAACATGGATCCCATCAATATCCCCCAGTCATGTTAGCATATATACCAGCACCATGGATCCTCTGGGTAGGATTTTCCATGAAAAAGTCACCATCCAGCGAGCTGGATGGGTACCTTTATTTTCGGAAACCTCGAAACCTCCCGGAATCGATTCTCCCTAAGTGGATTTCACGGAAACTCAGTCGGTGAGACCACGTGACACAACTGGCCTGTCGAGGATATTTTGGGATGGAAAGATATGGGGAATATGGGATTCATATAATATAGGGAATATACATATATATATATATACTATGGGGAATATGTATATATATATACTGAATATAGGATTTATATAATATGGAATTAATATAGGGATATATATATATATATACTGGAATATTGGGATTAAAAGGGAATATAATCCGCATGTTCGTTTTAGTGTGATTTACTGGGGCCTCGGGATAGTTGGGTTTAGAACTCGTTTGACTATGGTGACTATGGTTTATGGCCGATGCATCTATATAGTTAATGGAGTTCATCATCCATCCACCAACCCAATCATCGTTTTCTCTGCCTAAGTTTTCATATCCTGCAGGAAGGTGTGCCATAGAAGAGTTGCCTGGAAAAACACTACTATTGGATCTGTTGGATTTATGATGGACTTATCTACAGTTCTGGTTGTAAACCAGGCGCATAACAGCATGGCGCCCCTTAAAGAATCATCTTTACCCATCCCGCATAATCCTGGTGAATAAACCAGAAAAAAACGCACGCCGCACACGTTCTTTGGATGTGTCTTCAACCCCAAACCACGAATTTAGATCTTTAATGTCTATGATACATGACATGTATATAAATATATATATATATATATTGATTTCATACTCGAAGAATATATAGTGTTCCCAGTTCCATGAATCCCGAATTGTATCAACAAATATATATTAATAAAGGACACCCCCATGTGGCAGCCACATGTTTGAGTATTTGTGCTGCTTTAATCAAAAAAACTGAAGATACAAATGTGGGGTCCCTCCAATCACTATGGTTTATGATACTTATAACATCTACAATACTTATAACTTATAACATCTTATAACTTATCTTGTTGGTGGTTTCAACCCCTCTGAAAAAAAATATGAAAGTCAGTTGGGATGATGAAATTCCCAATATATGGAAAATTGAAAAATGTTTGAAACCACCAACCAGTAACTTATAACATATAACCTACAACTATAGTTATATGGCAGGGTTTTATCCACCGACATCACTGGGCACCCCACGGCTCGGTTCCCCGACGTGAGCTCCAAGCGCTGCTCAGAGGCAGCGCCAAACGCAAGAGCTCCGAAAGACGAGGGTCGCGACCTCGCGACGTGGAGATGGGGCAGTGGATTCCTTTGAAGCTCCAGATGAATTCTGGAAGATTTTTGTTCTGCAAATGCAGAGATGCGGAAATTTATGAGCTATTGGCATAGTGTTTCAAAGCTAAGTCTCGATGCGCAAAATTTTAAGAGCTTTGAATCGAGAGACGCTCATGAACAGGATTCACATGACACTGATGGGCCAGTCCGACCATTTTGAAGGTCTTAACTCGTCTTTACGTATCCCAGCAAAATCGTTTATCTGCTAACGCTAACCACTTTGATGAAAGAATCAGGTCATTAAAGAGCCCTGGGCTACTCCTAACAGGGCTACTCCTAAAAGTTGAAATCCTTTAAACACTTTTCAACAAAGTTCTCAAAAGTTCAAAAAAGTCAAATTAATCTCAATTAAAAAGACACACATACACCAAATCAATCCAACAGTTCAAAAAAAAACATTCAGAACCTAAAAAAAAACAATGCAAAAAAAAACAACAACAACATAATAAACAAGTTCCAAACAAATCAAACAAAAAACAAAATATAAGAAACAACAAACAATCCAAACCATTCCAACAAGAAAACACATCCAGAAAATCGTTCAACAATTGTCAACATATATCTTGAAGTATTTGTTTTAAATAACCAAAAAAAAAATAAATGAACAATAGTGATTTGGAATGAAATGGAATTATTTGGAACGAACTTGAATTATTTGCGATTAAAATGAATGAACAGGAATGTTCGAGGAGTGCCCCTACCAAAAATGTACCCCTCCATTTAAAAAAAAAAGGAAATATAATTTACCATCAAACTGACAGCAATTCGACAAATGTATCCATGTATATGCATGTTACAACCTGCTGCATGATCACGAGAAACTAGGGTATCCTGCGGATAAATGTAGCAATTGTACTGATAAGCAAACTAGTGAGGCCTTGACGAAACATCGTTTTTTCACTAGCTGCTTGAATAAGTCCATTGTTGCACTTCCCCATGTTTCGGACATACTGACATACCAGCTATCAGTCAAATCATCCGTATAGTGATGCCTATTCACTAATTTGCGCATCACATTGGTTGAGTGAACCCTACCCAAAAAAATTGCTCGTCAACCGTCAACGGCCATCATCAATCATCAATCATCATTCCATTTCCAGGATGGGACATGGAACATCAAGTTATCAAATCATTTAAACAACAAATCTGCCAGATCAGCTATACAGTTTTACAGTATAAAAATGTATAAGATATACGTGTGTATATATATATATTATACATATACTGTGTATGTTATATATGTTATATTTGTATACATTTTCTATAATACTCCATTCCGGTCACTTGTGTGTGGGCCCAGCCTACGGTGGCAGCGCTCCTCCTCTTGCACAGTTGCGCCACCTGAAAAGTAACGCAACGCTTGTGTCCCCCGTGATGAATTTCTTTTCCCATATGCTCCATGGTGCTGGAATATTTACCTACATCCTGGAGCTATTTTGGGGGTAAATGTAGGTAAATATTCCATGGAGCATCTGAGTTAGGCAATACGGGTTGATCCAAACATGACGACTTACCGCAATATCTCCTTGTTGTTTAGCTGTTAAACATTTTTTTATGGGCATGAGATCATGCAACAAAAAACAAGACAACATATATGGTGGTTTCCATAAAATGGTGGTGTCCCCAATATCTGGATTGTTTTTTTCATGGAAAATCTGTTTAAAATGGATGATTTGGCCATATACCAAAAGATGTTGGGCTATCCTTGTTTCAGTCTCCAACGTTGAAAACGTTTCGAAAACCCCAATGCGTGGTGCCTTGTGGATGGCTGTGGCGCAACTGTTGGCATCGAATTCCTATGGCCAAAAGGTGAGGGCTGGTAGGATCTGGGGATCCCACTTGGGTCAAAGGAAGTTTGACTCGTATAGTCTACCTATAGTTCTGTAATGTTCTGTAATAATCAATTCTATTTTGATGGCTTGCCAAGTTTGACAGTAGGAACCAGCAAACTGTGGGGACATCAGCAAGAAAGGTTCTCCAGTACGGGAAATCCACCTACCACCATCATCTGTATTCTTTTGTGGGCAAATGGCACGGCTCTGCATCAAAACCCTGGCACAATACTTGGGTAAATGCCAAAACAGCAAGTTGCTGACAAGCAAAAAGATGGAACCGGTTGCAGGCAAGACATTGTGTGGGCGAGCGGCGGGGGTCAGTTAGATGGACTGATCAAAAGGGTTCCATCGAAAATCTGGTGGAGGCTACAGCGGCTACAGTCTGCTGCACTGGCAATCCAATTGCTGGATCCCTCCCAAGCCACGAATTGTTTTTGCCCAAAGATGGTCCCTTTGATTTCTAGATCCATCTTAGAATATGCTTTATATTCCCAGATCTGTGGGTGAACCCTCTATTGGTTGCTGGCGCTTCAGCACGACTTTTGCTGCTTCACAAGTAAGTTTATCACATCACCACATGCAGGGCCCAACTAATATAAGTCCCATGGCCATACAAGTTGCATAGTTTTATAAACCCATCCAACAGTATTTACATAAAAAAGAACTGTTGTAAACCCCAGGTCAAGCTAGTTCTAAACCAACTTACCCATCGTTTTGTGAGTTCCTATCTGTTTCTGTCAACTTGGTGAGCTGCATGATCTGAACGGCTCGCCTGAAGTTTCTCCTCTGCAATGCGCAGCACGTCCTCCGAGGAATTGTCCTCCGTTTAGCTGGGTCGGTCCCAAGGTCTGGACTTGTTACGACAAACAGACTGATTTCACCAATAAAACTGTCATTTTTCCAACTGAAATATTCAACATAAATGAAAACAAAAGTGACAGTTGTTCCAATTTCACCAGTGACAGTTGTACCAATAAAAACAAAAATGGCCACAAAACTCGGGTGAATTGTCCAACTGCAAAGTGGTGCACAGAAATCATCAGATATCCCCATAGCATCACTACAACTGAGTGGTCGGCGCCTGGTGGTTTCAAGCTCTGTGAAAACTATGACGACGTCAGTTGGGATTATCATGGATTATCCCCACAAGACACGCCTGGAGTTGGGATCACACATCTGGAACCTCATCCCATTGGAGAAAGGTAACGATTCCCGACGGGCTGCATAAATTGGGTCATTTTTCATGACCCCCTTTATGATGATAGTTGGCTGTGTGGCATCTATACATAATCTAACATAGTCTAACAATAGACCTATATGATTATATGTGATTATAGATCTATATATCACCAGCAATGTGGCAATGTGATTGTTTAGATATGGCATGTCCCTTCGTATGGCATTTTTTAACACCAACATTAGACAGCCTGCCAAATAAGAATAATCTCTTTACTGTAAATCCTCAATTTAGTGCAACAAATCAAGATACAAAACTAGCCAAGGTTGACTACCCTCTGGTAAACTAACAGTTTGCTGTTGAAAATGGCCATAGAAAGTGTTGATAAACATTGTGATTTTCCAGTTTTTTGCATGCTTGCAAGAGGGTAAGTATCATAAACCCGTATCATATGCATATAAACCCCTCATCTTCGAGCAGGCGCCTTGGCGATCAAGGCCCTGTGCAGCAGCTGGGCTGGCCTGATGTCAATGGATTGGTTTTGGTGGGAACAACGTCACTGGAAACCATGGATTTTACCATGAAATATGGGGGTTTCCGGAGTTTCCGGTTTCATCCAATGGAATCCAAATCCAATGGATATGGATAAACCACATATATGGAATGACTTTTGGGAAATTTTATGGGACAACCTGGTCTTCAGCCACAAATATCCGTCTTTCCTGACCCATAAATCAATTCTGGGAATGAATTCAACAACGAAAAATGATAGTACAGTAATACCACGGAAAATCATTTTTTTTATTTTTTGTGGGGAAGATGGTGGAGCATTTTCGTCATATGGGCCCCATGAACACATCCCAATACTAAGCACCGTTCGAACGGAGGGTAGTTGATATTAGGGGGAAGGGATTAGATACCGGTGATCATGATACCGATGATGATGAGGAGGAGGAGGAGGAGAAGAAGGATAAGCCAGCTGCCATTGCCACAATTCTTTCCCACACTCCCAACACTTCAGAGGTTCCGTGCGTCGGAGGACTGGCAGCTTTCTTGGCCAAGTTCTCCTACGGCGCGGAGAACTTTTGGTGAGGTTTCGGAACTAGCTTGACCCTCAGTTGACCTCAGCCCCCTAGAAATTGAAGGACAGGTGTAATATTGTGGAATACACTCACGGGGTTAATATCCATTGTGGGCAAATTGATGGTCGAGGTACACTGAGTTGTCGACTGTAAACTGCGAACAAAAACATAGTATAAGTATAAACTTGATTCTATGGGCTCCAACTTTTTTAGTACAGTTATGGCCATGATATTAGTTGCAACTTGCAACTGGTTATTTCTATGGGATTCTACAGTACATTCTATAAATGGGGTTTTCTTGGCACTTATAACTTATAACCTGTATTTTGGGCCATAACTGTAGAGCAGCAATGCCATAACTTTCTGCGGACCAGTGATTGACATTGACCCCACCTGGCGGGCTGCACCGGAGCGGAGCGATGCTGCAACCTTGGCGGTCACCACGACGTCAACAAAAAAAAGGTCAGCATGGAGAACCCAAATTCGACACGAACGATTCGACACGAACGATTCCGTGCAAAAAAAAACATCTTCTAAGATTCTAAAAATCTCTGTTCGACGTGGTTTTTTTCCAACAAACACATGGAGAAAAATGTTCGGAATCAACCCTCAACATGATTATGACACGTTTGCCCTCCGGTGCCATCAGCTCCGCTGAAAAATCCCCCCATTTCGAATCGGATATTCCCAGGTTCTCGGGCGCGCCCTGCAAGACCGCCTGCCATCGCAGACATTCCGACATTCCCGGAGAGTGTGGTTTCTGGTTGGTGGTTGAGCCCTCTGAAATATGACTTCGTCAGTTGGGATGATGACATTCCCAACTGAATGGGAAAAAATGTTCCAAACTTCCAACTATATATATATATATACACTCTTTGGGACATTTAGATGCACATGTACATGTAGAATGTACATGTAATCACATGTATTATTAATAATCACATGCAGTGCAAAACTAATTATTAGAATTGACAGGGATGGGGATGCAATCGTGATGAAACCTTGGACCAGTCCGCTGTGCCCAAAAATGCACCCCCTCCCAATGTTGAAATAACTTCAAACCATCCCAAACACACATAAATGAAGTTCACACATAAATGAAGTTCGATATACCGTTTGAGGAATTCATGGACAAGTATAGCTAAGTGTGCAACCACCAACCTTCAACAAAAACACATTATGGAATTTGCATCATTTGGTGTTTGAACAATACCTACTTCCAAAAGTGACGCATGACGGAAAAAACCTCAGGCGGCGTTGTATCTTCCCTTCTGATTTCAGATTTACTTTGGAGCACCTGGGTATGTCAATGAAGCCCCCTGAATTCCGACATCATGTGGTACAGAAACTCCCAGCAGCTCCTAAACGCTACCTCCCCCCAGCCAGTGGGGTACTTAAGCTAATGTGGCAAAGCCAACAAGAAATCATCCCAATAAGGTTCATTGGATAATATTGGATATACCCTCTGGTAAACATACAAAAAACTATGGAAAATCACAATTTTTAATGGGAAAACTCACTATAAATAATGAACATGTTCAATCTCAAACTGTTTGTTTACCAGAGGGTATTCTCCTAGTAATGGGATGATGTAAATTGACATAGTTAGTATTCATGGGATGGTTACCATGGCGGCGCGGTAAATGAACAACCCTTAACGGTTCGACAAACCCGCCTTCGTTGAGTTTCTTGGGATAAAACGAGGCCATTTCGGCGTGGGAACGCCACCTTGACGTTTTCGGTTCGCACGGATGGTCTTGGATGGAAAGCCATCAAACAATTTGAGATTTTGCAATGAAAAGCAATGATAAATGGTGATCTAATCAGAAAATCAGCATGGCCCGACATTTTCACTTTTGATAGAAGAGGTCTTTTATTTCTGAATTCAGGAAATTGTTCATTCCCAATCATCCATATTACCACCAGTTGCTCGAACATAAAATACTATCACCTCAAATTCAACTAGAGACCTCGGCACCATGAATGAGTGCGGTACTAAAAAAATACGACGAAAACCATGTCTACACAAACAATTTTCCAGTGGATAGTCGATTGATAAGTACTCTTTCCAAAGAATTGTCCGTCAGAGTTCATATACTGGCATACAGCAACTAAAAAACAAGTGGAAATTCAGAGCGCATATCAACATTTTGCCCAAAAAAACTCTCATCCATAGTAATTGCATATATATATATCAGTATATTATTATCATTTATTATTATGATTATTATCGATATTGTATTTTATATTATATATATTACATATTACATATTAAATAATATATATTTATGTATATTATATATTATATATTTCATAATATATATATATAATAATAATAATACTTATTATTATTATTATTATGATTATTATTATTATTATATGTATACTATTATATGTTATAGATATACTATCTGATATATATATATATATATATATGAATTATGTTATAGATATACTATATTACTATATGATATATATATATATTATCATATAGTCATTCCCTGTACTTCCAAGAAAGCCAAGGTTTTCAAAGCACCCTGCCCCCTGCCCACCTCCCACTTGGTGGAACTTTGCCACTGGAAGGCCATGGCTGTTGGATGTTTACAAAGGACGGTTGTGTGGGAAACGTCTTTGCTTGGAAAAAGTGCCAGATCACAAGGTCAGGTAGGATTCAACATATGGAAATATATGAAAACATACAGAAACATATAGAAATATATGAAATATATGGAAATATATGGAAACAATATGTTCAATCCTAGGTTTCAGGGAGAAACATATGGATACATAACCATCCTAGGATTGAAAATTAATGAACATTAGATATCATCAATTCCGATCCAAAAATGAATCTTGAGAGTCTTGCTTCAGGTTGGCTGGAGTTGCGGAGCAAATTCCAATCCACAAACAATGGATTTATCACATCAAGTGGTGATCAATAATGGCAAATATAATGCGGAGCAAACGACGCCCAATAAAGGACTGGTTGATTTTAACTAGCTGGAGATGCGGTTATGATATCATCATCAGCGCATATAGGCCAGATAGCTGGTTATAAATTATAAAGTTTTAAACTATAAATAAGTATCAATATATCCATCTGTTTTTCAGGTTGACTCCCCCAAGTCTTGTTGCTGTATATCTCCATTTACTAGATGCTTGTAAGGGTCACTCAACATCTGGGTCCACTAGCTAGCTCCACTAGGCAGCTTGGACATTGAGGCCAACGGCAAAGATGGCAGCGCGTCGTTTCATCCGCAGACTGCCAGGATTGGTTCTGTACACTGTGCGCAGACCGGGCGATTGCAAGATGGCTTAATCATCAGGCTGAGACAAACAGCAAACATCAGTTGTGTATAGAAATGGTGCAAGCAATGACAGAGATCTAATCCACCACTATGTGGTTGGGGAAGTCAATTCGTACTGTAGCTTAGCTGCCCATGTAAAACAGGGAAAATGGATACCATAGCTCCAAACGACTCCCTCCTAACCACTGGATAGTGTTAAATCAAACGTGCCAACATTTTGCACACCGCTGCCGCTGGCCTTTTTCCCGCCAAATTCGACGGGGCGGCTCCTGACGTGGTAAATCCAATCCCATGGGATTCCAGGATGGTTTGGGGGTGCACTTGATGTTTGAATGGGTATAACATGGGTATAACCGTGGTTGTAACACCCATAAACTGGTACAACTGCTCATTGATATTGTAAGTATGCCTCATCACATCTCAAACAATCAAAAACAAATACGTAGTATTGGTCTTGAAATACCATGCTAGCACTGGATCGCAAGGGTGGTGAAACAAAAGCATGAACAGAAGCTGGCCGGTGGCAACCTCACCCGCATGGATCCAGGAAACTGGAACCTGCTGATGTTCTTCTCGATCTTGGGCAAAATATCATGACAAACGTACATCTTGGGGTGATTCCCCCAATCGACAATTCTACTCTGTTGTATAGAATATATATATATATATTATACGTATATATATATATATGGCCACAACTAAAAGGGTTTTATTCCCAACTTAAGGGATCATAACCATGGTATACCATGGTTATGTCCGTTAATACCCCCGACTGCAGCCCAACCCTACAGGAAGGGTTCCCCCTTAGTTCAAGCCCCTGTAACAACCGAGTTCAATATGTAACATACACAATAGTCTGTTAAGTTATGCTTATCAACAGAAACCTACCATCAATCAATTCCAAATCCCCTTTCTTCTTGGTTTAATCCCGTGCTCCTTTTTCCTCTCAAAACTGGGGGCGCCTCAAAGCGATTGCGGAGCTCCATCTGCAGGATCTGCCTCCTGCCTTTGGTCACAGGCCTGATCATCGGGGAGGGATCTACATGTCCGTAGATCGTTAAGAACCCAAGAACTTCAATTAATTGTATGGGGATCTGAAGCAAATGTAGACACCATTCATATGTAGCTTCTTCCAATTAATTATATATATAATTATATATATATATGTATAATATATATATATATACAAATATATACATATATGGGGTTGACACATGTGCAAACATATGTTGAATTTCTGAAGGATCCATTGATGACTATTTCTGGGTTTCTTGAGTCATGTTAGGCGCGAGTCGCTTCTTGGCCACTTGGCAGGATGCAAACATTTCCAATAACAATCTAAAATGTGCACAATTTGCCAGGAAAATTCTTGGAGATGTAAGAATTGGTTGGAGAAGAATAACCTTATTGTGATGCAAGAAATAACATCTTCAACTCTTACAATTGAACCGTGATTGGACATCTTCTGGTGGGGGGAGAAAAACGTTAGAAAACTGGATCACATGTCTCATCCTGGCATGCTAGGTCTCCATCCAACTTCAGCCGTGGTTCACACATCTATTCCGAACAAAACTGTTCGCTTCTCTGTCCTTGGGAAATCTGTGGGAATGGCCATCGAAAAATAGGGGGTCAAAACGTCGAAATCCCAAGGCCACCCAATTCTTACGCACACAGAAGGTTCAGCTAAGTAAATTTCTCTGCATTGCTGGAATGTTTGCCACAGATGAGCCGGAATTTGTTCAGAGCCCAATCACATCAATCTACACCCCAAAATTCACCATGGAACCCATGTCAAAATAGCCGCGTCCACTATTGGTAAAATCATCTTCCGGACCGTACTTTGAGTTTTATGCTACCCTCTGGTAAACATACCAAAAACTATGGAAAATCACCATGCTATTAATGGGAAAACTCACTATGTCTATGAACATGTTCAAGTTCGCAAAGTGTTTGTTTACCAGAGGGTATTCTCCTAGTAATGGGATGATGTAAATTGACGTTAGTATTCATGGGATGGTTACCAGAGGGTAAATGTTTGGGTCGAATCATCCTGCTGACTGAATGTAGACAGCTAGGCGTCCACAGCCAACTCAGTCTCCGACGTGATCCAATGATGACACCGGTCACCTGAGCCAAACATTGCTGCGCTACATCAAACACATGGGGATTGTTCATGGATTTTTCATGGGAATTGACAGGAATTCATGGGGATTTATGTAGAAACTGACTATTTTACCAAAAAAAACTCCAAGTTGAGCTGTGCTTGGTGGTTAAGCAACTTGTGTGAAAAATAGGAACGTCAACGGGGATCATCATCACAGAAAGTATGGAACATAACAAGCAAAGACATGTTTCAAACCACAAACCATCAATTGATCATGTTTTGGTTTGTGTTTGTATGATCATATCATCAAATCCAAATATGACAATTCACCAGCCTGGAAACATATTGCCATATTGAGAGGGTTACCCTGATTCTAACCATCATTCTGACTAATGTCATGGTGAGCTCGTTTTAATTTATCCACAACAACGTATCCAAACAAAATATAACACCCAGATGCAAACGACAAGTACTGTAGCACATGTAGCACGGATGATATGTGAATCCTGACCGCCTCAATGACTGAATTATACTTGAGTGGCAAAGCCATATTAATATGTATTATAATATATAATATATAAGTGGCATAACCATATATACATTATTATTTTTAATTATCAATCTTCTGACTGAAAAAATACTCTGATAAGATCCCTATCAAAGCCCTTCTCAAGATATTGTCCAAGTATGTTCAAATCACATGCATCCGTGTATGCTCATTCTATGTACTGTAAGCCAACCCCGTAAGCCGTAAACGCTACATGGAGATTATATGGAAAGAGCATCATCTTCCGAGCCCAAACGTGAGGTCTTGTCCTGCCTAAAAAGAAGACTGCGTCTCCCTGCTGCAGAGGTACCTGATTGGATCCAAGGAATCGGGATAAATATGTCGATGGATTGATTTTGAGGTAAAGAAATTGTGAAACTATGGTTTGTAGCCCAAAAAAGCACAGGTTTCCTGGAGACTTTAAGCATCCACCAATTCTGGAAGAGACCAAGCAGGGATATGAACTGAAAGAATCAGTCAAATGGGATTCATCATTTTCCCAGTAGAAGCCCTGCCAATATTTGGGACCCAGTGACATCCCCCTGTATTTGGCTGCAGATACTTGGGTTTCCTTCATAGCCTCATAGCTTTAAACCAATCCATGGAAGATGCAAATAAATCTCTCTCTCTCTCAACGTGACTCACTTTGTTCAGCACAGGTTACCTCCCTTCCGACGCACTTGACGTTCTCCACCCTGACCATCAAAGCAGTTGATGCCGCCATCAAAGTCCGAGGGATCAGAGAGGAGTACCTGGAAGTGGAACGACTCCCACTCGGCTATGATTTGCCAATGGGTAGATATGGCTAGTCATCTTCCCAAGTACTTGGGCCTGACTAAACATACTAAATAATTGAGGTTGTCTTGACAAATAGTGACCGATATATATATATATATCTCTTTGGATACTTGCAACAGCTTCAAAATAGTTTATATTTGCAATACACTTATATAAAGACAGTTCATGGTATGTTCTGTTCATTACTACTTTGTCGACAAGAAATGGACGATCCAAAGTTCTCAAATCAGTGTGGCCAGTCATTGCCAAATGCTATAGGCAGGTAGGTTGCACCCTTTTCATGTTATCACAACCCATGATTCTGAGGAGATTTTAGACAAAAAACAGGCGGCATTGTGTAGTCTAGTAACTATAGAGCAACCATAGGACAGATTGAACGTGGGTATGCGTCAAACATGGAAACATCTTCTTGGGGGGAAGAATCTTGACTCATACCAAAGTGTGGGATAACCCTCTTGAGCAGTGCTTTTTTTGAGTGCTTGCGTCCTATACACTAACCTAGGGTACTACGCGGTGTGTGCGCAGGCCTACGCCGTGGCAAACAACGCCTATGCGAGTGCCTACACCAGTTTTTTGACCGCACATGCAAAAGCCAGCCGCTTCTAGCTCAGCCTATGCAATCTTGCCTACGCCCAAAAATCAACAAGTGTCTACTCGAAGAGCCTCTGCCGCCTCCGCTGCACTGCAAAACACACACGACCAGCCTACGCAACATATCGCGCAGCTCCCTTTTATCTAAATTTCATGAAATTTCATCATATGTCACAAAAAAAAACGATGCTCACTTGAGGAAAACAACTAAGTAATCATGGCTACCAACCAATCCCGATCCATGGAACGAAGCCCGGGAGCTACGGCCAGATTTGGGAGGTTTCAGACATGTCTGAATTTCCCAGTTAAATGCCACTATGTGACTATGTCCTTTCAGAGAAATGAGAGAAGTCTCATTGATCTTTAGCCCCTGGTTGTCCCAGATTTCTCCATCAACCAGAGACGAAGGGATGAGGTCCAAAGAAGTGTTCAATGCTAAGGTGGTTCTTATCCCACTCAACTCCTACAAGGTTGGGTCCCTAGTTTTGTTCGTTGGCAGCTTAGCTCACTAGACATATTCCTTATTAGGCCATAGTTATTTCATGTTATTTCATCATAAAGCCAACAGTTCGAGTGATGTTCACCAACGGCCATGGATTCCGAATGCAACGAATCTCCGCAGCATCTCCGCTGAGCACAGGGACCACCATGGTGACCATACTGTCGTTGTCCGTGTGTCGTGAGATGGCGCCGGGCTTTGCCAGCTTCTTCACGTTGTAATCGATGTACCTGTGCTTCAAGGTGCCCACTGTGCAAGATGCGGCCCTGAAAATAAAGCCAACTAGTTGCACATATATCCAACCGTAGATAAATATATTGTATATATAACAAATAATCTTAATATATATATATATATATATATATACATATATATATATATATTTATATATATATATATATGTATACATATATATATATATATCATTGTAAATCTACGCGCAAAAATACATCTCAATGTACCTTGGGGTGAGCCCTGAAGAAACTCCGGCAATTCTACAGGATGATAGGGTTGGATCTAAGGAAGAACCTGTGGTTTGTGGACCAATGTTGAAAAACATGAGAAAACATCGAGAAACACCTTATGGCTGGACTGTTGTGAACACCATTCCTGCGGACATGCTTCCGGCAAGAATCCTGCAGCGTATCCTTCTCGTTGAATTTCTAGGCAGAAGCAAAATGAAAAAAAACAAACACCAACTCCAGGTCATTGTTTCATTTGTTGCAGTAAGGACATGCGATCATATATCGAAGTAACAACTATATATGCAGAATGAACATTTGAAGTCCAGTGTTTCCATGTGTGTTTGCCCCAAAAATGAGACCCCCACCAGCAGAATGACATGGTCGGTATGACCCCAAGGCCCGGCCCACTCAATCTCGGGAAAAACGAAGTCCAAAATGTTGCCCCAGGTCCTGCCAGAATCAAAGGGAGATGGGTCACAGTTCGCTGAAATGCTCACGACGCTTGCAGTTTTCGAAGTGGAAAATCACCTAACAACAACCTTTTGATGTATGAATCATAGGTAAATCATGGCAAATCATTGAAATGAATAGCAATGGCTTCCATAACTTAAGCTTCCATAGCAGCAAGGGGTGCTAAATCATCAGAGGGTAGATGATCAACTAATTTGTGCATTGTTCAATAAAAACATGTGCACTGTTTAACAGTTTGCTATTGAAGCCATAGCCGCTATAGCCCATTTTGATGATTAACTTCTGAAAACATGGTGATTTTATGTGATTTTCCATAGCTATGTTAAGTAACCAGAGAGTAGATGTGTTTCCTCCCTTCATTTTTGGGATCGTTGGTGTGGGGTCGCCAAGAAATAACACAGCATTCCAGGGGGGTTGTAGTTTCCAGGATCCGCTGTTTCAATCAGAAGCCCATTCCCTGGCTGCTGGTTTTTCGCCACCATTTTGTGTTGTTCAAATTGCAACCGCGAGTTATTTGATTTTCCTACAGTACTTAAAACATAAGTAGATAATGATAATGGGTAGATATGGAACATCCATCATTGGTATCTATCCTTGGGAAACCATTGATCTTGTATATCAGTAATTATTCATTTACCGGAGTATATGGACCATATGACTCTGACCCATGCACATTGAACTGACTTCATTGACGTCCATTGCGGTGTCCTTCTTTCGATGGACCAAGCAGAGTCGATGAGCCTAAAGTAAACAGCAGATACAATTTGTCGGATAAGTTATGGTAACACCCCCAAAAAAGATCGGAGAGTATGTTGGCACTATTCATATCTATTTATTACGAATATATTTGTTTGAAGCGTCTCTATGAGTTTGTTCTTTGATAATTGACAAGTCTCAGATCATATTAAAAACAATCATCATTATGGTGATCACATATATATATAATGATAGTTTGAGAATGATTCCCCTCATTATAAAACAATCACTGGTGGTTGGCTGTGAGGCTGCAGAGTGAGGTCTCGAACTTCATGATCAACCAGTGGGATACTGGCGACGTGGCCAGCCTGGGGGGGCCGTTTTGTATAACTTATACGAAGGGGGCTTTTGGGAGTGATCATTGGGTTGATGTATGAAGTTGCTGAAGTTGATCTCAATGACTATACAATGAGAGTCTGAAAATGTCTTAAAGTCCAAAATTTGCCTTTGCTACTGTTGGAGTGATCAACAGCACAAAGACACAGAACGGCTACATATTTGGCACTGAAAAACAAGATAGTCTCAGTTGACCATGACACATGCAATCTTTGATGAACCAACCATCTACATCATCTACGCATGGTGGATCTATACCACTTTCCATGTATCCCCACGTGTTCACAACTATCCTCCAGTTGAGGAGCTTTTGAAAAAGAGCTCCATAATCCCTCTGCATGACTTCCTGCCGCCGGAATCATGCCAAATATGCCAATATCTCCGAGGATCAAACCAACAAACAAGGGAATTGCATCAACATGGTCAAGGCTTGAGCTAGAAAGTCTAGTACGTACGGCATTTTTTAGGCAGACATTTTAACAGATTTTTACAACAACTCCAGTGGTAACCCAAGGGAATGCAATGGTGCAGATGACTGTGTGACAGGCCATACCTCAAGAAAGAGGTTCCAAGGAAACGTCCATGCGGTCGCGGCTAGATCATTCTGCGCGGCTCTATGTTTTCCAAGCATTTTGGGATTCTGTGACACCCTGTTTTTTCCAGAGATGAATGGATGCACGTTTTGTAGGACCACCCCTATTTTTCCTGCTTGAAACACAGGAAGTTTCCCGTGTTTTCCTTAAGCCGATGACTTGAACACAGGCACAGCTCCCAATTTACTCCAAAATGCACTGTGCCAAAGATTCCGAAAAAAAAAAAAAACATGTATAGAGTAAACCTCAAAAAAAATGGAAAAGTCTACAATTCACCATAAATTCGAACCATTTCTATCTGCTGGGTGACAAAAAACCTGAACCCCCCGAAGCGGCCAAAACGGTTTTGGGTTCGTCCTCCATTCGCCAGACTTCGTGGGCCTGGTATACCATGTGGGGCCCACCGGTTATGTTTGTTGGTGAACAAAAACCACATGAATACTATAGTTCTAAGTATCATAAACATTCATAAACCATAGTTATAGCATGTTATAGGTGTCATAAACCACCATTAACTATAGTTATAACATGTTATAACTATCAACCAGAGCTATTGGAGTTATGTGGCACCCAACTTAGCGATTTCGTAGACGGGGGCCCCACATGATGTTGTTTCAAGTCAGTGTGGCAGTGCACCTCAGCACCCCAAGTGGACGGGAGTGATTTGATTGGATGACATCCCATAATATCCCATATATTATGGAAAAATATGGAAAATAATCCAGCCATGTTTGAAACCACCAACCAGATTTGATTGGCACCAAACGCACCGCCAGGGGACATAGCCCAAGTCGTCATCTCGATCATCAATCGCCCACGCCTCTGGATCCTGACGCCACAGATCTCTTGTTGGATTCCTGGCCACTTCTGGGTTTTCAACGTGAAATGTCTGAACACATGAAATTGTTACCGTAAGGATCTCAAAGTTATGATTGATTGTTGAAACTTGTTTCAACAGCACATATCGAAAAAAAAAAAAAATCTATCCAACGAGTGTATGCTGGCTGGCCGGCCGGCTGCAAAATAGCGGGCCGCACTACGCTCGCAATCGTATTGTATTCAATAGTCAAGAACCAGGTTGCGCGACTCCAAGATAGATGCAAAATCAAACAAAGTCCTTCAGCCATCCTTGAGTCCACTATTCCTCATCTTTGGAGAAGCCCTCTCAAAAAAGAACACTTTAAGAACACCGCCAAAAAAAGCATAGGCACATAGACGATATAGACACACAACACACAAAAAAACAGATAGATATATCATGATATATCACGATAAATCTATATAATTATCTATCCCATAGGATCCATGTATGCCATATATGGTAACATTTACCATCAATATACCCCAAATGTTAGCATATATACCAGCACCATGGATCCTATGGGTATAGGTTCTGCCAGTCCAACCAACACATCTCACGTATTTCCACGACTATCCCCTCAACGGCGCCACCTGGACTCCCAACGGCCGTCCTGCGCCGCCTCGATGGCTGCAGCCCTCTCGCTGGCGGAGAGAAAGTTCCGCACCGTCACCAGGTCCTCCTCTTCACTGGGCCTTGGTGACGAAAAAACGGCAAAGCTTTGGAACACCTTGCCCCAAATTGTGATGTTTCATGTGTTTTTTTTGTTGTATGGGATTTGATGAGATTCGTGATCGGATTTAGTTTGTCAAGTTGGTTTTGTTCACTTGGTGAATTCTATGGTTCATGGTAGATATATGTCTCTAGTTCATGGGGTTCAGAATCCTCCGACAGACAATGTGTGGCCCCCATGTTACAAGTTGGATTTTTAGCCCCAGTAACTATATATCTAACATAACCATAGTTAGTGTGCATCTGAGACACATCCAAGTGGTGAGAGACACAGGTCTCAAGGGGTCCCATGCTGCAAATCATAGAGGACATCAATTAAAAACTCAACAAATTTTGAGACTCGTGAATCACATTTCTCTTGGCAATACATAGATGATTTTTGTTACCTGATTCTGTGTTGATTGGTGGTTTCACGCTCTAAAAAGCCTAAAAATCATTCAAACTCCTCATCTGGGGTAGGAAGCTTCCCTTCCTCAACATTGATGTGGGGGTCCACACAGCTGAGATCTCCAGGCTCAAGGGGCACAACAAAATCCACAGGAAACCGGGTGGAAAGGGATCCGCATATAGGGTGTTGCTTCGTGTTGCTGCATTTTTAGTCTCAAAATCATGATTGAATGGAAACCATCATGGAATATCAAGATTGAATCGAAACTAGTTGAACCAATTGATCCAATTGTGATCATCATTGGTATCATGGATTCTTTGAACCACGGACTTCTTAACGTCGATACCACGGCACCCTTCAAGACGAGTCCACTGTCGTGGCGGCTGTGCAGGCTCACCAAGCAAAGGCACCTGGTTTGGATCAAGATGGGCATGAAATCATCATATCTGGTTGCTGGTTTGAACCCCTCTGAAAAATATGAGTTCGTCAGTTGGGATGATTTTCCCAATATATGGAAAGTCATAAAATTCCATGGTCCCAACCCACCAACCAGATATAGATAAAGGAAACCAGGAAAAGATCAATGGTGAAGTTTCCATATGGGTAGCTGAGTTTTGGGGCATGATAATTTTGATGGGAGGATCGTATTTCAATATTGATTAAAACTGGGCAAAGCAAGATTTGTCGCCAAACAAATGGTTTTCACCAATTCATAGTGGATATATGGCAATGTAAGGCCCCCACAATAGGTAAATTGGTTCATAACCAGGAGCTAGCTGGAATATGTATCTATCCAGTTGTGTGGGCTGGACATGAGGTGTCCATACATTTCAAACAAAAATCCAGAGTCCTTCCCGGGAAATATACCCTCTGGTTATTTAATATAGTCATGGTATAGATGGCCCATAGAAATAGATGGTTTACCAGTTTACCGTTCTTAAAAATGGTGATTTTCCATGGCTATGTTAAATAACCAGATGGTATATTAATATATATATATAATTACATACATGCCAATGACGGATAAGAAGCATGTTATGGATCAGATCAGATCCAAGTACCTTGGTTTCTCATCAACGACAGCTCATGGTTCAAAATAAATCCACTCATCAACTATTGCCCATCAGAGGCGATAAAATGACCCGTTGAAATGGCACCCAAGGGCATCTCTGGAAATGGCAGATAAACCAACATCACATGGTTCATTCTCATGATTATCACGGTCCAAATTGTAAAAATGTCAGAAATCGCAAGGAACGCCTATTATCGAAAAAAAGTCATTCGCAAAGCCCCGAATTATGGCGCTGTCCCACCAGCAAGCATCTGCCAGCCGCCACAGCAACGATGGAGCCCACCCGGCATCGCCGGGACATGGCGCGTCACGGCGCTTGGGACAAAGATAAAACAGGAACCACGATGGAAGAAATCCTGGACCGGTTGACAAGTGGTTTATCCCGTTATAATCCCATCATTTACAGTGTTTCGTTGTTATAGTTACCAACTGGTGCAGGATTTCTTCCATCCACTGTGGTATAAATGGTAAGTGTAAAATAGTCATTTGAAATGGTTAAATGTTGTATCATTGTGAATGTTACCATCAATTGGTAGATAACAAATTGTAAAAATGGTATAGAGTAATCATAATATTCCATATGGATGCAGATCGATCTGCAAACATTTTCACAATCTGTGAGGAGTTGTATGCACTGCGATGCAGCTTTCGATGGATCATGGCCGGCTAGTGAAGCCACAATCGCGGCCTTGAAGCCTTGGTTCTGATCTTGTGCAACCTCGCCAAACTTCAGGGCAGTTTGAGCATTGGGATTTTCAAGCCACCTTGCAGTTGGCAGCTATCGAACACTGATAAACCCAGATCCTCGTTTTGGTGTTGGTATCCTGAAGTACCGTACATTCTTGGAGCGGCTGTCCAGTGAAAACATTAGGTGGAAACTAGGTGTGGGTAAACATACCATATACAACTGCGATAACAGTAGATTTGTGGGAAAATGCACCAGCACTATGGATTATGTATCAAGACCACGTATTTTTTCAGGACATACACTCAATCGTGGTCCACTTCTAGAGGAATCTCCTCTATGCTCCTGATTCCAATTCAGCTTTCAGCAGCATTGAGCGGCTTTTACCGGGGCACACCCATCCTTAAGCAATTCACATCCGAGGCCATGTTTGTTGATCAACCGAAACTTGGAACTGTCTGATCTCACCGTTTCGAGGGTACAGAACGAGTGACTGTAATTGACATGCAGTATTCATTTTGAACATGAAAGTCAAAATTGGGCTACCTCCAGAAAAAGATCAGATACTGCACTTCAAGCAAAAAAAAACAAATTACAAAACCATGTCAATTTGGGTGAAAACCCTGGTACCCTTCTGTTCACTTCCAAACACGAGCCGGGATGTGTGCATGTTCATTCGTCCTCAACAAATGGTATTTCCAGCCCCATGTGGTTCCGTTGGTCAACAAGAATTTGAGACCGCTGTTTGCCATTGGCAGCATAAGTCGGCGGTTTGTTTGAAAGTGTACCCCAAAATCCAATGGTTATCATATGTCATCGTCATCGTCGTCATCATCATCATCATCATTATCATTATCATACATAATATATATATATATACATTCAAAAAACATTTCTCATGGAATATCTCATTCTCAAAGTGGGGCACCCCAAAATACTATGGTTACGATCATCTTTCCAAACAAAAACTGTCCGTCTCAGAGTATCCCTCATTTTGGGACAAAGCAATTTCTTAGGTAATGTCAACCCCGGATTAATAAACCAGGGTTTATGAATTAGGGGGATACTCCCCAAATAGTCACAATATGATTCTTAAATGGTATCCCCCCAATCAAACAGACTAGGGGTTTATTAATCCAGGGTTGACATTAGTGTTTTGTCCCGCTCAGGACTCAGCATTTTTTCTTGTCCTTCACAGCTCTTTGACCTTCGTAGCTCATTGAGCTTCACTTATGATCGACCACCCAGGTCCCTAACATCGCAGGTTCGTTCGCGTTCGTCCCACCTTTCGCTGGGTTGTGTGCCGCCATGAAGCGGCGAATTAAATGGGGTGTATGTTTGCAAAGTAGGAAACTACACAAAGTCGTCTTCTCACCAGGGTCTTATATATATATATACATATATATATATATATATCATGTCTTGTGTTTAACAAAAAAAACTATTGTTGTTTGGGCACTGAATTCTGGGAACCAAACGCATTCTTCCAAATCTGCTATCCATGCCCCCTCAAACAGGTGGCACTTTGTAGAATCTTGTGCAGCTCAAGTTGGTCGAATGTTAAAGTGGGACTATCATGTTTCTTCTAGATACACTATACTAAATATCATCTATATATTATCTATATTGTCTGTATTCACTAAGCTTAAAAGCTCGGCCATTTTGGGATAGTACCCTGATCCTAACATTCCAGTGACGTATTGATCTTTGATTCAATGATGTCCTGTGACCGCATCGCCCCGCTCAGTATGGACCGGGCCGCCCCTTCGAACCCTGGCGGGGTTGGGCGCAGTGGGAGTGGTGACCAAGGGACCAAGGGACCAAGGGACCAAGGGACCCAGGTAGGGATCGATATGAGATCCTGCACGGTGGTAACCCCCCTAGTTATAAATTGGTTTATAACCCCCAGTAACTATAGAATACTATAGATATATCACCTATAAACCAATACTATAGATATATCATTTATTGGTTTATAAACCTCATGAAAACTAGTTCGATATATCACCTATGAACCATAGTGAAATTGGAGTTCTGTGGCCCCCAACTCAGCCATCTTGGGGGCAGCACTAAACTTCTGGGAGGATCTCTGACATCCCGAATTTTTCTGCTCCAGTGCTGGAGCCCCAACATTCATGTTCTCACCATGTTTAACCTACGACATGGTAGGAGATGTGAGGGAATACCTCGGGAAAAAATCCCGTGTCCTCACTGATTTCCTGCGAAAAAAAATGCCCAAATACAGTCGTTGGATTTTAGGATCCAAACCACAATACACAACTGCCACTGTATGTATATATATGTATATGTATATGTATGTATATATATATATATATGTATATATATGTATATATATATATAATTATATACATAACATGCGCTAAAAAAACATGTTCCTCTCAAAATAGTCTTACTGATTCATTCATGAATGACAAGCTTCAATTGTTCAACCACTTGGTTATCATGTACATGCAACGTGATGCCCCATAGGTATGGGTTGGTGCATTAACCCATGAAGTATAGCTATAATCACTATAAACCCAACAGTTACAGTTGGGCTAGTTCTAAACCAACTTAGCAAACATTAACAAACTAGATCTAATCAAATAAATCCTATTATTATAAAATCCCATCCATTTTTGCTGGTAAGATACTTATTAGCAGATATTAGCAGTTCTCAAGTTTTTTTTTTTAAAATAATGCAGGTTACTTGGGTTGTGGCTTTTAACTGCAGTGTTGGTGCCTCATTGGGAACTGGTCAGAGCCACGTCAAGCGTGGCTAGTGCTAAAATGTTCGATACTCTACAAAAGAAAAAACAAATATACAGTTGATCAGTGTAGTTCATACAGAATTATACACACATTACATGTAATTACACACTATATGTACACATGACTGGATGTTTATATATACATATTACAGTATTTATATATTTACATATATTACAGTTATATATATATATATTGATTCTACCTAAAGACAGACATTGGGGTACTCAACAAGCCATGTTCACCTTACGAATTACCCAGACCCACCTTGCCATCGGGACCATCTGCCAGTTTGACAATGATGTTGCCTGCCGGCCAGGACACACACATATGCATGTATACAAAGTATAGCGTATACATATATATATATATACACATATGTATATGAGTATATATATATATATATATGTATGAGTATATGTATGTGTATATATATATATAAATATATGTATAGAAAAAAGGACAATGTATCTATCACTACTATATATATAGTCTATTGTGCATGCATGGACAGATAACGTTGTACCTTGTATATATTTAATATATGTAATATATATATATATATATATTGAATATACAAATTTATGTATATATATTATAATGTATATATATAATAATGTATATATATAATAATAATGTATATATATTATAATGTATATATATATAAATAATATATATATATGTATGTATGTATAGTAACTAGTAGTTACTGTAGACGTGCCTTTCAGAAAGTATCTTTGCGAATCTTTAAGTGGAAGCCGCTAAACAAATACGGCAATGCTGGACAGAGGATCTTTCTACCAAAAATGGCACTCCTTTCTTTCATCCCGCAATTGACGAGAACCAAGAAAACATGGCCACGGATCAAGGTTCTCCTACATGCAGATTGCCATGCCAAGATCATTCACAACCCTGAAATCAACCCCATGCAGACCACGTTCATGTCGATCTATGATTGGTAAACAACCCCTACAAATGAACTCTATTCAATGACTTTGAAGGGGGTGCGCATAATCAAACAAAGACATTCTTATTTGGGATCATTTGAATCATTTGGGTTTGTCAAGAAATAGAAGCAAAAATCCGGCTGATACCCCAAATAAGCGATTTGAATCATAAAGTGGCTCCGGGCCGCGAGTAACAGTGAGAAAACTCAGGGCCAGAGTTTTTTCGCCCAACTGGAGACGGGTTTACATCACCTCTAATTTCCTAGATCATAGCAGAAGTATCGCAGAATCACATAGAATCACCAAATATATAGAAATTATTGTGAGATGTAAAATTATAGATTTATCATATATAGATTACTAGATGACCATAGATATTATTATTATTATTATTTTTATTATTTTTAGTTTAACATATATTATTATGATATCCCACTATAATCACTATAGATTATACTCTATTTTACCATAGATCATTGTGATATACAGTACCATAGATTATTGATTTACCATGGGTTTACCATAGCTGGATGGTGGTTGAGCCACCCCTCTGAAAAATATGAGTTCGTCAGTTGGGATGATGACATTCCCAACTGAATGGAAAAATAAAAGTCATGTTCCAAACCACCAACCAGATATTCATTGTTACATCATTTTAAATCCATCATATTTATCAATATTCCTAGATATTCCCATCATATTTGGAGTCATGGGACACATCTCCAATGATTTATCGCACAATGGGTTTACCATAGTTATGTTAGTTTACCAGGAGGGTAACAGTAAAGCTGAGCCCTTTACCGTGGGTTTACCATAGATTATACCATAGATTGTTCCAAACCACCAACCAGGTGTATATATATATATAAAAGTAAGTAATCAAATAAATTATGGTGCTATTTTACCATAGATTATTGCAATATATCATAGGTTTACCATAGCTCACAATTTCCCAGTGGCTCCGGCGTTCTCCAGCCTTCTCCAGGCCTTATCTCATAGCCTTGCGCCATCGCCTGATGGCGCCACGATTCTTGTTCACGACAGCCAGATTTCCACACACAAAAAGGGTATAGCTTACTATACCAACAAACAAAAAACATAGAAACCTAGTTGGTGGTTTTAACCATCTTGAAAAATAATAGTCAATGGGAAGGATTAATTATCCCATATACAATGGAAACAAACATGTTCCAAACCACCAACCAGAAACCTTTTAGGAAATATGAATCCTACTTCAATGGTTTTGAATGACTGTCTTTTTTCCGGGGTGTACGTCCAGTTGTGAGGGGAAGAGAAGTGAGAGCCATATCTATATAGTGTCGCTTGGTGGGACACCAACTGGTTACACTCACATGTCGAATCATCATATGGAATTCAGAGGAAAATATATGTTGGTTTGGCTGCAGGTATGTGTCAATTCTCTTTATTCCCGAAACATCTGTCAATTGGTGCGACGCATCTCAAAACAAGATCGACAACACGAATGCTGTTGCCACCACAACATATGTTTGACGTCTCCACACAAGTCTGGCTGCTAGTTCTAGCGCAGTATGTCCCAGCTTGCGTCGACACACCTTCTCTTTCCTTCAAATGCATCACACTTTGTATCTCACGCAAACCACATCGCAAACCACATCGCGTGTTGTCTTCCAGGTCTTCCCTTCATTCCAGTCTTGCACTTTCTTCAACATTTTTGGTCTGATGTCTGAAGTTCAACTTCACAAATTCACAAGTTTTCTGCCCCTGTCAGGTGCGCATGGTACCCTCTGGTAAACGTTTACATAGCTATTGAAGATGGCCATAGAAATAATTGATTTAATTTGATTTACCCAGCTATAAAATGATGGATTTTTCCATAATTACGTGGCTGTTTACCAGAAAGTGCATGATTCAGAACTGAGCTCTGGACCGCAATGGCATTGTTGGCTTCTACCTGTGGCGCCCGTGGCATGGCACTCCCGGCACTGCGGTGCCGGGGATAAGGGGAACCAAAGCCAGAATCATTGGGTTGTCTCTTGGTACCCTCTGGTAAACTAACATAGCTATGGAAAATCGCCATTTATAGTGGATTTACCCATTAACAAGTGTGATTTTCCATAGTTTTTTGTGGAAAACCCATGGTTTCCTGTGGAAATGATCTAAAAATCATAAAGTCAGCATCCCTGCAGACGATATGAGGTAACTGCCCCAGCTAGGAAAAAACACTCCACTGACCACAAGTTACATCCAGTTCTACATGATTTTTCCCCAGTAAATTCAATTTCTTCTCTTCTGTTTTCCCAACGTGTCTCCATATTCTCCCAATAAACATGATGTGTTTTCCATATTCTCCTGTAGTTTACCATGATGATTTTCCACAGTTTCCTGATATTTTCCGTTAAACATATGGGGGTTCCTAAAATGGTGGTACCCCCAAATCATCCAGTCGTCATGAATAACAATTTTGGTATTGAAGCCGGTGACTTGGGGATCCCCCATTTTTGGAAACTCCCACTCTATGGCTTTCCAGCCATGCGCCATGTCGCATGTCCCATGACCACAAAAGATCCAAACATCGCCGAGGGACTTGGGTGCTATATCTCACGAAGGCACAGGCCTGCCCACTCTTGGACCTCCCGGGTGGTCAGCAACTAAGAGGGGATGCAAGCGAGAGGTTGTACATAGGAAACAAATGGTGGTTGAACTAGGGAAAATGGTGGTTTAACGAGGGAAACTGGGATTTCATGGCTCATGATGGTGATGTTTTGGTGATATATAACCTACTTTGGTTCCAAGTAGGCTTTCTTGGAGTATCTGTCTTTAGATACAAAATGTGTGTAGATGGAGAATCACAAGTTTTCTCACCGATCTGAGTCCATGTTCAACCCCTAAACCCACAATGTTAATCGTTAGTTTCTGTTCATTTTAAGCTGGTTGGTGGTTGACCCACGCCTCTGAAATATGACTTCGTCAGTTGGGATGATGAAATTCCCAATATATGATATGGGAAAAACATGTTCCAAACCGCCAACCAGTAAGTGACAATTTCGAAACAAATCGATGTTTCCAGTTCGGTACTGTTACGGAGTTCCAAGCATTGGAGTTACAGTTTTGGGTCTGTATATACCAGTTACAAGTACTAACAAGTCACCCCACTTTTTTCCACTGTATCTCATCCCATAGAGATATCACCAGTGAAAAAACATGGCATGCCATGGCCATAACTCACTGCAGACAATCTTGGTACTTACTAGCACATCTACAAGGTGGTGCCCCTCAAACGTTATGTTTCTTGGTTTATAAACCCCATGAAAACTAGTTTGATATATCACCAACAAAAACCATAGTGAAATTGGAGTTATGTTCACCAACTGAACGCTATCGAACGGGGGCACCATCTTCTATGTCATTGCGTTCAGTCCTTGGTAATGTCAACCCCGGATTAATAAACCCCAAACGGCTGTTTCATTGGGAAGGTATCATTAAAAAAAGTATCAAATCATGACCATGGGGGGAATTCCCGGTATATCCCCTAATTAAAAAACTATATGGTTTATTAATCCGGGGTTGACATTAACTGGTTGGTGGTATACCTACCCCTCTGAAAAAATATGAATTCGTCAGTTGGGATTATGAAATTCCCAACTGAATGGAAAGTCATAAAATTCCGTGGTTCCAAACCACCAAGCAGATTGGGTTTACCATGGTTTACCACAATACCCTCTGGTAATTTAACATAGCGAACTGGAAAGATCCACCATTTTTAATGGGAAAATCCACTATTTCTATGGTCATTTTCAATAGCTATGTTAGTTTACCAGAGGGTAAATCATGGCCACTTCAGGCTGATCCCATCCCATGCAGCGGCACTTGCCCGTCATCAGGTGGACATCGGTCACGCTGCCATAGGTCTTAAAGACCCGCTCGATGTCTTCCCGAGGAATGTCACCTCCGAAAAAACAGCCAGGTGCTTCTTTAAAAAGAACAGGTCGTGTCGATACAGTAGCATAATGTACTGTGTATATATAATATAATATATATATATGTATATATATATGTATGTATATATATATATATGTACAGTATATATATATATATGTATGTATATATATAATGTATATATATATACATATATATGTATATATGTATATATATATATATATGTGTGTATCATACCTATATTCACATGATTATATAATTATATATCTAATCTGTGTTTTGTTGTTTTGTTTTCCGGTTGGCGGGTTCGACTCATCCCAGAATACTCATCATGGGATGGTCACCAGCCATGTACATGATCATTCGTGACTTTGACGTGATCAAGAGCGTCGAAGTCTTAAAATACTGCTTGAGTCCTATCTGTGAGTACCACAAATTCAGCAGGATTTCCATACATTGACCATAGTAAACGGCGGTGAACCATAGATGTGGCGAGTTGGAGAGGCTTGAGAGGGAGGGAACCCAATGATTAAAACAGGGATCATTTTTCGGATGACACCAAAATCTCTCTTGAATCCAATCACCATCAACTACTAGAGACAAAAAATCTCAATTTCAATTATTTCAAACAGTTCCAGTTCAACAATCCAAAGATGTCCCTACTCCAGCTAGGCAACGGTTATAACATGTTATAATAACATGTTATAACTACACCATGATATTCAACAGGAAAACCCATGGAAAACCCATGGAAAAACCATCGAAAAAAACCATGGAAAGCCAGGCATCTCCACCCTGCCTGGGAGATTTCCGACATAGAGCTTCGTGCCAGGCTCGCCCTTTCCACCACCACCGCCGCCGAAGCCGCCTTTGCCACCTTGGATGATGATGATGATGATGGTGATGATGATGAAGATTTGGGCGTAAATTGGGATGCCTTTTTGTCTATTTAATTGGATAAACTTGTGTTTGAACATGCAAGGAGATGAACAGGATGATCTCAGGTGAGAAACAGTATCTAGTCATGGGTCGACATGTTCAAAGAGCTCAGTGACCGGTCCCAAAGAAATCATCTTAAATCTCAAAACTCTCAAGCCCCTGCCCACAAAACACATGACTAGAGCGATTGAATTCAACAGAACATACATGTATCTGGTACCTTCAAGCCCTTCTAAGCAGCCTGAGCATGATCCATGTCGAAACGATGTACATGTTATTTTTGTTTACATGTCTTGCCACAATTGTTCAAGTGGTCGGTATACTATGATGTTCGTGTAATTAAAGACCTCATGTAGCATTCACCTCAAAATAAACATGTAGTTACTAGTTTATAATTCATATCGATAAAATTCAACATGTATCCAACATGTATCATCTATACCCTTCTTGGATGAGTGAAGTAACTGTCCCAGCTGAGGATTCTTTCACCTCTGACTGTTTGGGTCAAGCTCTTGCTGGACAATGCCGGTCTGATGTTGAGGCAAGTTGTATCCCTACTTGGTTAGACTCAGTTGTTTCTAGTCCCTTCATTTTTTTTATCATTTTAAAATCCTTCCCTCCTTTTTTTCAAATACACCCACCAGAATCCCGAACCAATATTGCTCAAAGCTTGAAACTGCAAGGTGGTGCCCCTGTAAGCTGGTTTATTGACCCATTCACTCGAGTTTTAATCACCATAGAACCAACACTTCGCCTGGTGGTTTCCACCCACGAACCCTCCAAAACTTGACCCATCATGTTGAACTCGGGAAACTGACCCCTCTAAGGGGGTAATTGGGTCGTCTTGGATAAACCCAAATCTGGTTGGTGGTGCAATAACCATCTTGAAAAATATATGAGTTCGTCAATGGGGTTAGGATTATCCCATATATTATGGAACATAAAAAAATGTTTGAAACCACCAACCAGCAAAATAGATTTGGATCTAGTTTTTTGTTCAAAAATAAACTTTAGATATGCACAACAATTGGGAATGCTGAAAATTAAATATGGTCAAGCCAACAAAGACGCATCCCCACTGTCACAAAACAGGCGGCTATGAACCGTCAAGTTGAAATAGGACGGTTTATGATTTGCTTTGCCACATGAAAGTGCCACAAGATGCCATCAAGTTTCATGAAACATTTGTTGTTTGGTTGGGTAAAAAACTTTGTGGCAAAGCAAATCATGAACCACATGAAACATTGGTTGTTTGGTTTTACATTCCACAACAAACTTGTCCAAGATGCCATTGCTGTAGCCATCTCCGCCCCAGCTAGACCAGCCATCGTAGCCTTTGCAGCCGCCTTTTCCACAGCCTTTGCCAAAGCCCGAATCCTGAAAGCGTCAGGGCGACCCTGACAACTTGGTGCTGCCACCAATCCCCGAAAATGGAAGCTTTAACTGGAACATCATCAAACATCATCAAACTAAATGGGTGACTTTCCAGCAAGCCATGTTTGACTACCGGGTATATGAGTCCGTATCTTCTGTTAGGTCCTCACTTAAACTAAAGGATTGCTAGCTCCAGGATTGCAACGGGAGGTCATCGTTCCACTTTTAGGCCCTTCTTTGCTCCAACTCCCAAACAGGATCCCAAGGTGATAAAATCACTGGCCGTCATGTAGTATCTGAATGTATCTGATAATACGGAATCTTTGCGCCTTTGTGTTCGAAATCTTCGGGTTTTGCGGGTCGTAGCTTCATCCTTGATAATCTTGGAGCATATGAGTATTCGAGGAAATCTGTTCTGCCAATCAAACTTCTTTATTCCACACTTTTCCCGTCATTATCTCCTTAGGTTGTGGTGATTTCAGCGGGTCAGTGTTGAGAGTTCCGATGGCACCCAGTAGTTCGTATCAAAGTAGCAGGTTTTCTGCGAGCGTTCCCCCATATTTCTGCGGAAACTCCTAGGTTTTCACGCATCCCCAAAGACTAAGTGGGTAACATTATTCCTCGTTGGTGGTTTCAACCCACCCCTCCGAAAATATGACTTCGTCAGTTGGGATGATGATTCCCAACTGAATGGAAAAAGAAATTTCATGTTCCAAACCACCAACCAGTAATTATATAACAGTAATCATGAATCAATAACTCTATATAACCCAAAGTAATCCAAGAAGCATCCCACAGAATACAGGCAATCCCGATATGATAAAAGGCGAGGTGCGTAGCCACCATAGGGATCGGAGGCCGCGCCGGCGTAGCCACCATAGGGGTCCGAGTGCACAGAGTTGTAGCCCTCGTTGATCCCACAGGTATGGCCCTTTATATACCAGTTGTAAGTACTAAGAAATAATAATATAATTCCATGGTTTTATAACCAGTTATAACTAGTAGCCATGGCCATAACTGCAGTCAATCTTTCTGGGGATGGTTGGTACTTAGTATGGTTACTACCCCATCTATGTCATTGCTATTTTGTTGATAAGTCATTGGGAATGGTTAAAAGTCAAAATGGCAAGTAAACCCACAAGCAAAAAAAACAAACTTTGTTGTCAGCTACACAGCCCATCATATCCCCAAGTTCTCTTGGCGTCATCAACGCTGATGCTAGCTCTACTCCTGTGATCTAAGAACCCACCATGTTTGATTCTCCCTTCCAAACACATCCTTGAGAAGGTCTGTGAACCTCCAAAACCTCTCTAAGCCGTGATCTCAGAGTGAGTCATGAACGTCTACTTGCTGGTTTACTGCAGTTGGTAAGTGGGTTGCAACCCCAATCATAACTGTACTATCCCTACTTACCCTACTTCTCACTGGGGTTAGGTTATAACTCACCTACTAACGCGGGTAAACCACCAAGAACTGGTAGACTATAAAACGATGAGTTCAATGTCTACCCAACTTTCAATTCTTGTATCGCCATTGCTATCTTTAAACCCACTAATCCAGGAAAGAATTTGTTTGTTTTTGTTTCTTACTGGCAACACAATATATTTTGTTGGAGTCCAATGTGTGTTGGTAAACTCCTGTGTAAACCATTGCCTTGACTCCCGCATAGTTCTTGGTTCAACTTCCACATTTGCGCTGGTTGAACTCCCATGTTGATTGGCTAGGCTTATGGCCCTCAGTTATAAATGAGATTATGACTCCTGCAACTAAGGTGAACTGTGTATATATATATAAATATATATATAATATGAATATATGATCACTTCAATGGGCTTTTCTTAGCCAGTCATAGCTGGCTAGAAACCAACGTCTGTCGATCCTGACCGTTGGCCCCCCAAGCAATCGCCTGGTCGTATCCCTTGCCATAGGTTCCTGCACTGAAACCGCATGAAACCGCCATCGCTGTTGCAACTGGGGGCGGGGTTGCAAGCCAAATGATGCCAAATGATCCGGCTGAAGAATGAATCTAAAACATATCTAAAACAGATGAAGTAAGTGAAGCAAGGTACATTTAAGCTGTAATCTTTCTAGTCATAGAACAACAATGAAACAACCCCATGGGACGCCAATGGGACGAGTGCCCGTTTCAAAGTGACCACGCGAAAAAAGGCCATTAAACCATGTTAAGGGGATCACCATTTGACAGATGGAGTTCAACATGGTTGAACATGGTTGAACATATGATTAAACCCTCTTTTGGGTTCACCATTTAGATAACCTAATGACCCATCAATTTGCAATTAGTGTGTTGTTAGTAACCCTAGAAACTCACCAGTTCCTCCCATGGGGCCTTTGAAACCATGGCCTTGGTCTTTGCCGTCTTTGCCCTTGCCTGCGAGTCAGCAGCTATGGATATCATGACTGACACTCAGTTAGACATCAGCATGGAACCATTCTACAGTATGTGCAAGTTCTCCTGGCACCCATGAAGTTTTGTTGCCTGACTAGATTATCATACCATATTACCGTATTACAGTATAATGAGCATATAATCATCAAAAATAGTGGACTAAAAGCTATTGACTCTTGCCGCATGGCTGCACACAGATCCACTTTAAAAATGGAACGGAACAGGTCCAAATAGATGACTCTCTGGGAATGCGCTGGCCAAGATATGTGACTAACCATGGATATATATATATATGACAATATAAACTATATCCAAACAATAAACAACTATATATAAATTATAACTATGTAATATATGCCAATATATTTTGTTGGGATATATATATGTCACATATTATGACAATAGAAATTGTTATATCCAAACAATGCCTATGGGCCGCCAAAACCTAGAACTCAATGGGCCATGTTCATCCATGTTCCGTAGATATGTTGATGAGCCAGACCCAACCGTAGCATAAAAATCATGATCTTCAATGCATAGATGTATATTGTAGAGTAAATTACTCTTTCATGATATATGTATATGATTGTATATGTATATTATATATGATATATGTTTTACCTTTTATATTATGATGTATATGCTGGATATATATATATATTATATACATATCCAACCAACCTGGGTTGAGTCATCCCTAATCCAGCAAATCCGTCAGCGGATGATTAGGAACCATTCCAGTAAGATTCAACTCCCCGAGTGGTTTCCTGCAGTTTAAAAAAACGGCCCCTGAATCAATGTATTCAAGTGGAGCTCCAAATGTGATTATTCCGGCGGTTGAATGCCCCATGGGATAAGCACCAAGGTTTTAACTGGTTGGTGGTATACCTACCCCTCTGAAAAATATGACTTCGTCAGTTGGGATGATGATTATTCCCAACTGAATGGAAAGTCATAAAACCACCAACCAGTAACCCTTTGAAAACCGTGTCGACACTTCAGCCGCCAAAAAACTGATCCCGGAAGATCTCCTTCTGGTGGAACCCGGCACCTCCTCGCGGTCTGGCCACGCTCACGTGGATAGGCTCTGGACAGGATTCTCGGAACCTGGGCATCACTTGGGTGACCGAGGTGCAGAGGAACGCTGAGGAAATGGGGTTTCTGTCCAGCTTGGGGATAGGTTTTGGTTTGATCTTGGTATATGTTTGTTGATTTTGTTATGGAAATGTGTGTTGGCTAAAACATGTAGACCTTTTGTCATGTTGTTTCATGGTTTCGTCGTTGGAAATTATTGTGATACTGGTAACCTGCTAGTAAAATAATATTCCCCAGCCAAGCAGCCCAAGGGTAAAGTAGAAAATCCTTGCTTGACAATAGTGATTTAGGATATCACCGGAGAATATCGAGGAATGGCTAAGAAATACTGGGCTAGACCGCAGATCCTGGAACAGCACAAAGGCTAGTACTCACGCTAAATCCCCTTCAAGCTTCGAATTTCGAGATGATGCAGATACTAACCACTAAAACCTCTCGCAAATGGGTTCGTAGATTCGATTTAAAGGGGTCAAAACCATCATGAAATTCCAGGTAGAAGCTACTCAATCATACCAAGATCCAATTTTGGAGTCCAACAATCTTGACACATACCTAGTTCTTGACAGCTCCTCACTGACTGCTTGGAGCATCATCCCACTGCATAGCTGGTTAGGATCATAGATCGCTCATCTATGTATAAATGGTCATCAGCCACTTCAGAAAGTGGGTAACTATCCTCTCTGACTGCTCCTCACTACTTGGAAATTCAGTTCCAAGTATAAATGGATCGGTTTCACCATAGTTCTAGAGGTTACATAGCCAACTTCCGCACAAACACAACTATTCACCATGGCCTGCACCCCCCAATTCGAGGGACTCCCGGGTCTCCCGGGCCCCCCCGGGTCTCCCGACTTGTAGACGTTGTCTAACACCTGCACTGCAGATCTAGCAGCCTGGAGCGATCGAAAGGAAGGGTCCACCAGTAAACCCCAGAAGAAGTTCAGAGAACTGCTGGGTAGATATAGCTTAGCAACAAATATTATGATTTAATGGGAAAACACGGGATGATTCAATGGGATTTGGTTAGCTAAATTGGCTTATGACTTGTGACCAACATAACTATAGGGTTTAGGGTGCTTACAACTACACGGTTCGACAAGTAAAGCAAACTTGTTTGAAAAATATCTCCTACATGGTCGTTTCTTGTGGCTACCTCCATGATCTTTGTGGAACAGAAAGCGACCACTGCTTCTTGGAGGCAACATCTTCGAACCATTCGAGGAATGTAGCAAACACCCAAAAGATTAAACAGGCGGCTTGTTTTATCACTATTCAATCCTATTCCAGGGGGAATGGATATATATATATATATGTTTATCGTTTTCGAATGTTTTTGATGAGATTCTATTGACTTCTACCCTCCAGCAAAGTAACACAACTATGAAAAGTCACCCGTTTATAGCTGATTTACCTCTTCTAGATGGTGATTTTGATGTTCGCAAACTGTTAGTCCCTGCCACAGGGTATCTTTTTGTTGGGTTGTTATACAACTACCCTCTGGTAATCTAACATAGCCATGGAAATTCACTATTTGTAATAGGTACATCATCTATAAATGATAAATTGCAAATTGTCCAGTTCACACACTGTTAAATTAATTACCAATTAAATAACCATAGACGATTTCCCCAATATTTCCCTATCATGGTTGATTTTATATGTTCAGTTTTCTCAATTAAATAATCCCAGGGTAAAGTACCATTTATAGATGGTTTTATAGATGATTTGCCTATGACATGGTGATTTTCAAGAGGAAACTGTTGAACTACCAGAGGGTCTCATAAATCATCATAAATCATCATAAATCATCATAAATCATCATAAATCATCATAAATCATCACAAATCATCATAAATCATCATTTACAAATGGGCCATGGCTTCCAGTTCGCAAAGTCTTAAAATGAGGAAATCATCATGAATCTTGATCATCATCTATTCTCCCTTTTGTTGGTTAAATAACCAAAGCGAAAAACTAGAGGCTAGATTCTAGATGTCCCATCATTTCTCTATGAATGATAGAAATTTCTAGATGATTTCCCTACCCCAAAAATGACCCAGTCGTGACGTAGGTAAATATTCCAGCACCGTGGAGCATCTAGGTATGATTCAATAACCACAGTTCTGGGCAAATTGAAATAATTCACTAACCCAAAATGATTCCCCGAATCTTCGCTATGATTCCAGGCTTCGGTCGCAGTGTCGTGATTGAATTTGCCCAGAGAGTTATTTCAACGACCAGAGGCGCTCACTTCAGCATCCCTGCGTCCCGCAGCTGCCTGCGATGTCTCGTAGATCACAAAGCCACATCGCTGGCCCGGCCTCGTGGAACGTAAAGTCGTCGACTCGTGGAATGTCGTACCCTATAAACGTTTACAAAAAAATGTGGAAAAGCCATGGTTTAGCTGGGAAGATGATCTTCAAATGGTGGGTTTTCCATATCTATCTTGGCTTACCCTAGGGTAGATTAAAGTATAACTATAACAAACTTCAAAAAATCTAGGTATTAAAGCACACCAAACTTGGACTCACCCATAATAATGTGTATTATTATGCACTTACATATTTTATATAATATACCCCATAAGGACCTATATCATCATACATACTCAGTGATGATACTTCCCAACAGTTTGTTGGCCATGCTTGGAAAGAACAAGTTATATGCTGATTATTTCCCTAAACTATCATGGAAAGTATGGAAGTGATTGTTTCCGTACTGGAAGGTCCAAACAAACCAAACCAATCAGGTTTGATATAAAGACTATTTCCCTATAGCATTGGCTGATGATCTCATCATGTTTGTCGGCGACGACACCCGATGTTTGTTGGTCAACAAATCTCATCTGAAGGTTCCGGGATCCCAAGGGGAATCCCAAATCATCCAGCAGCTGAACATCTCCTATATTTCACTGGATTGGTTTAAGGGAAAATCTTAACCGAAAACCCATCGGTTTTTTACCATCAAATTGATCGGGCTTTCCAGTTAAAATTTTCCCATCATCCAATTCTATGAATATTGAAACATATGAGGGTTCTTAAAATGGGGGATCCTCAGTCGCCACCATGGCTGAAAATCACTCCTAAGTCATGGTCATCCATGACTTGGATTTGGGGGACCCCCCATGCCTTAGGAAATCGCCATATTGAGACAACTGTTATGATTAGTTCTGGCCCTTTTACCAGTTATAAGGACTTAAAATTTAATTTATAGAATGTATCTCATTCCATGGTTTTATAACCAGTTATAACCAACATTAATCACTATATTAACCACTATTAACCGTGATTAAGCACTATTGATCACCAATAATCATATCAAGTTATAACCAACAGCTACTAGCCATGGCCAGAACTGCCATGGTTTTGGTCCGGAACTTCCGCACCTTGATCGCTCTGCGCCAAGCATCACAACCTGGAGTGGCACAGTGGCACTGATCGTTCTGGCCGTATCACTGTAACGAATGATTAATGTGGTAAAGTGATAAACTATAGGTTTATTATTGGATAAATATGGATATTGTAGTTTATTATAGTAAACCAATAAGGAACTATAACCCATAGGATCCATGGTGCTGCCATATATGGTAATATATGGTGCTCCATGGATCCCATCAATATACCCCATTTATCATGTTAGCATATATACCAGCACCATGGATCCTATGGGTAATAAACTATAGTATTCAAATGGATAGCTGAAATATATATATATATATATATATATACTATATATATATATAATCTATATATGGATATGAATGACACATTTCATTCAACGGATTACTGATTTGATATTAATTACTGTGGCAAACCCAATGCCAACAACTATAAACAACTATCCCCAATAGAAGTTTCTGACATTGGATACCCCACTTTGGGATACTGTAAAATGACCCCCAAATGATTGGTGAATGAGATGGTGTGTTTTTGGATTTACCACATGAGATGGTGAGTTTCCCATTAAACCTTCCATTGTGATCGAGGATTTCCCATTCACCTCGAGTGTGAAAAGTTTGGACAGTTACCAACCCAACAGCATATTCTGGTGAACAAGCATAGCAACTCGGGATCGACAAGCAATGCTTGAAAAAATAGGGGATGTAGTCCCAAATCCTGATGAATTGCCATCCATTGCCTTCTATTTAAAATTTAAACATATATATATATATATATATACATACACAGTAACAATTTATAGACAAACATATATACATATATATTTCAGAAAGGGGTGTTGTGAGCGCTAAAAAAACGAAATTTTGCGGATATATAGCCTTGATACTATGGATGGTTTCATGGTTTTTTTGCGCTCACAACAGCCTGTGTAAGTAGGACGAATCATTTGATATACTAACGGTGTAAGCAACCCATGTATGTCTGCTGTCTGCTGTCTAACCCGAACTACAAAATCCTCCAACCTGAACTGCGCAATCGTCTAACCCGAACTGCAAAATTGTCGTCTTCGCAGTGCTTAGTCCTGCGAAGATTCGCGGATTGACTCGCGACTTCTGACTAGTTGCCAATTTTTTATTTTTTTTTTGTTTTTTTGGTTTTTTCGAAGTTTTGCATCCCAGGATTAATCCAGATTAATCCACATCAATTCTGCTTCATCCCTTCTCTAGCGCATCATCTGTCAAATAAGCAGTCATCTTTGGGTCACAGCTGTCATCTGTAGCCTTGCCTTTCTTTGCTTCGTCGTCATCATGGCTGACCTCTTCAACCAGGCGTGTGTAGCTGCAGGGTGCCTTCAATGCACGAACTTGGAGCATCCTGTGGGTCGCGTGCTGGAACCGACTTATGAGCTGACAGCCTTGCCATTGAAGCCCATCGAAGGCAACACCAAGCTGAAGAGTGCAATTGAAAAGGTGCTCTATGAACCCACGGAGGGTGATGAGTTGGATACCATTGCAGATCTGGTCAGCAGCAAGTCATACCAGAATCTTCCACAGCCTTTGGCCCTCAAGGATGCCCTGCCCATACCCTTCACTTTCCAGCTGGTCTTCCGCAAGCAGAATGACACCACATACGAAGTCCTGAAGCATTACATCTTCTCCCAGAAGATTGATGTGCGCGGGCTGCAGCGGGTTGCTACTGGAGATCTCTTCACCATAGACTATGGCAAAAATTTCCGGTCAGGCTCTCAAGGTTTCCAGTACCTGCTCGAAAAGGTTGCCGACTATGCCATCCTTGCTTTCCAATTCACAGCAAAGCCCAAAAGCAAATGCAAGGAGAAGTCTGCCTTGGAGCAAAGCTTTTCCTACATCCAGAGTGAGGGCCCCAAGAGCAACATGAACAACCAGTGGACTGAGTGGGCAGAAATAGAGGTCAACCGGGAAGGAAGCCCAATCTATGGCTGGAACACTGGCTTGGTCAAGGAGTCTCTCAAAGGGTATGCCACTGGCAATGTCTTTGTGCAGCCCACCTTCAACTTCTATCTCACCATGCATGACCTGAGCGCCTGGTTTCTGGAGGATGTCATCTTTCCCTTGCTGCCGGACATGAAGAACAAAACATTGGTTCTTCTGGGAAATGCGGGAGCAGGGAAAACACCAGCTGCTTCGGCAATTGCAATGGCTTTCTCTGAATATTGGCTGTTGCGCGGTGACACGGCTGAGAACATGCAGCCAAGTTTCCGCATTGCCTCCAGCTTTGATCAGCTCCGTGGAGAACCTGGTCTTCGTGAGCGTCCAGACATCTTGGATGATGCTGACATGAGCCAGCAAGCCTTGCCCAAGTTGAAGGCATTCCTGGATAGTTCCTTGGAGGAAGCCTACACAGTCGAAAGGTGGACCACCACAAAATTTGTCAAGAACCACCTCAGGATCCTTTGTGACAACCGGGTCAATGGCAAAGCTGAAGATAAGCTGAAGCCAGGAGAAAACACCATCCCGTTCAGTCACTTCTTGGACCTCATTGCTCCAGCTTTCCCTGATAAGGCTGAGAGGCAAGACATTGTGGCCTGTCTCAAGCGTGCACATTTCATTGTCAACTTGGACTTTGCCACCTATGTCCGTCCAGCTGGAATTGGTGAAGGTCCTGTTGCAGTGGTTCGATATCCAGAGGATGAGAACAACCGCCAGATCACTGACTTCATCTCTGCTGATGGCAAAAAGGTCATTGCTAACATGAAAGATGGAGACAACACACCTCCGACTGATTGGATGTCCAGAAGGCAGTGGTCCCATGATCTTCTGAGTTTGTGCTTGGAGACCAAAAAGACTATCCCAAGAATCGAAACTGTGCTAGGGGCAAGTCCTTTTGGAGGAGAGAGAGTTCGCAAAGAGATCAAGCCACGTCTGCCAAGCTCCGGTCGCTTCTGTGTCCCACCGCCTTCGGTTCTTCAAGCTCAGGAACAACGTGCAGCACCATATTCTTCCCAGAGCCCTGCTCCAACACCGCATCAGATTGCCCCAGCCTTGGTCAATGGTGAAGAAGGAGCCTGGCACCTTCCAATCATTGAAGAGGATGCTTACAAAGGTCATTGAGCTGGATTATTCTGGCCAAAATTTGTGAGAATGCGGGCGCAGACTATTGAGAAAGAAATTCAATGGTCGAATCCAGGCATTGAAGGTCTCAGACATGTTGGTGCGGACATTCTTGGCACGTTTCTTTTCCTTGGGGGTCCAAGTTGATTTGGAGCAACGATGGTTTTTCATGTGGAAGCAATCAACCATGTAGTACTTGATGTTCTCAAAGCCTTCACACTCATACTTCTTGACATAACTTTCGAAGTGGCATGCATCATCATGGAGCAAGAGGTCAGCAGAAACCAAGGGCATAGAGAGCACCTGCTGAAGGAGGTCAACCTTATCTTCATTCCGCTCATTGATACGATGTTCATAGGCACCTAGCACTTTCCCAGTGCAAGGGTCCACAGCAAACTGCCAACCAGCAGTGCGATCGGGTAGAACTTGTCGAACGGAATCCTTCTTTGCACAGTGACAGGAACGGTCATGCTCATAGGGCAACTTCATGGGCCGTCCTTTGAGAGGAACTTGTCGAGGTGACTCCACAGGTGTCAACAAAGCTCGATGGACTCCAAAGTGACCATCAAAGCCAACAGAAGTCACAGGCACAGATGGAGGAAAGAGCATGATTGGCTTGGTGATTTTGATCACAGTCTTGGCCGGAAAGTCAAGGTTGAATTCAACAACCTTATCTGGCTGGCGCTTGGCCACTGCGTACCCCTCAAGGGCATGCAACAGATGCTTGCGCAAGGAGTCACTCCAGAACATTTCAACATGATCTCCATCTGCAATGTTCCTGTCCTTGCGCATATTTAAATCATCTATGTCTCATGCTCTGCAGGCAGCAAGCATGATGTGCTGTATAAAAAGGGCAGCTTGCATGACAAATTTTGGCGCTCACAACACCCCCCTCCCATATATTTATACCGTATACATGTCTATATCTAATGTAGGTATCACAAAAAGAGTCTATCCATATTCTCCAGTGCACTTTCAAGTAGGCCACCATCACCACCCCACCTCTTGGACAGTGCCGTAGGTGTTGAAGACAATCTTTATCTCTTCTTCTCGAATATCCTGGTGATCATGGTGACCATGGCGAACATGTTTCTTTTTATGTAAAGCAAGACCCAAAAAGATAGAAACGTGAAAACCTACTTAAAAGTAACCACCGGCTTTGTTTTATGTAAGGTTAATAAATGGAACTGGTTGGTAAATGGGGTAAGTAAATGGGCTTAGCAAATGGATATATATATATATATATATATACTCGTCATGACGAGGATGAGATGGGTTTGACCTTTCTGGGAGGTGGATGTTTGGAAATGGATAGGAGGGATAAAGTAATATAAAAAAGGGCGCCGGAATTATAACATAATAAATGGACCTCCAGAGCAAATCCTACCTGCATGTATATATATATATATTATGTATAGTAAATATACATGCTTGTATGGTGAAATTCAAGATGCTGACCATATATTCTCACAACGTGGAACTGCATGGGCAGTACATCTCTCCCAAAAACGCGAGCCGCTCCCATCTTTCAGTCCATTGAGTCCCACATTCAGTTCCATCTCCTGAAATTAAATACACTCAATAATAAGGTCATATTAATGGGATAATTGTGATATCCCACTATAGTCACTATAGATTACTGTATACTCTATTTTACCATAGATTATTGTGATATACCATAGATTATTGATTTACAATGGGTTTACCATAGCTGGTTGGTGGTTGACCCACCCCTCTGAAAAAATAAAACATGTTCCAAACCACCAACAAGTGGAATATTCATGAGCAATAATGGAATAAATGAATGGACTATTCAATGGGAAAAGGGACCCCGAATTTAGTAGATCCAATCCTAACCCCGAGTGTCTAGAGTGAAGGAAAGGGATTCGTAACTCCCATGAACATTAAAATGGCTTGATCACTGCCTGGAAAATTGTCCGAAGTCACCGAAGTCTTCTTAACTTTGCTTTCCAGATTTGATGAATGGTAACTTTGAATTTCAACATATTGCTTGTAACCTCATGTGCTATCTCGTTGTTATCGACATCCCAGATTCAATGGATCTGTTGATACAGCAAGGAAATCTGCTATAGGAACCTTGGAACTTTGTTTCCCCCAAAAATAGAGGTTCCTTGGAAAAAACATAAAAACTGGGAGAAATGGCTGCTCCCCGGGACCAGCAAGGAGTCCCGTTGTGGCGTCGTCCTCCGGCATTTTGGCCACGAAGAGTTTTCTGTCATCGTACTCCATTGCGAAGTGGGCCGCACCTAAGATGTCGAGCCAGGGACGGTCAGGGACGTCTAGAGACGCAGAGAAAACAAAGATCCTGGATTTTTTTTGGAAAAATCAAATCATTAGTCACTTTATGATAGTGTGTAGATAGTACTTGTTTTAATTATTTCTATAAACATCTAAGATGGTTTCCTGCACATGTTTCCTTCAACCAATTTTGATTGAACAGATTAATGGGACCTTCTCTACCCTCAGAGCCTGAAACAGTGTTTGTTTCTGCTGGTTTGCTGTTGAATACGCTGGTCATTTTGACCAAGATGAAAAACATAAATTGAAATGTTTTTTTTGGATGATGTTGCTTAGCCAATTGAGCAAGTATGCGTCCATTTAGGTGCATAGTACTTAAATCTCTTATGCCTAGAAACTAATTTCACAATTTGGGTTGACATCTTTCCTCATGGACATGGTGCAAACTTCAAAACTTCTATGTCTGCCATGGCATGGCATCACCGCCCGGTAGGCCCCAGCAGAATCCAGCAGACCCTCGCCTCTGCCAGGTACGACCCAATCCCACTCGCAGGGAGAAAATCTTTTTTTTTTGACTCCTAAAGCTTTGGAGCCAAAATGACCAGCGAAGATCACAGAATTATGTGGGGTCTTTCCAATGCTGTGGTTTGTGATACTGGGATTGGAGAAATCCGTCAGCCTAAACTCATTGTTTTTTTGATGATATTGTTTTTTGCGCGACATACATGCAAGGAGTGGCTGTTCGGACATATTGAATTTTACTGGGCCCGCCCTGTGGCCCCTATCATATTCATGCGTTCCACGGCGTCTTGCCATCCAACAGCTAGGTGGAAAACCTAATTTCAACTGGAAATCAACGAGTCTTTTGGTAAGTGTTGCGTACCTGGGACGCAGGGTTCAGTTGAGTGGTTGACTTTGTGATCAGTACTGGCAATCCACTGAAAGAACCGTCTTCTCAACCAAATCCAACTCTTGCCTGTATCCCAACCTGACAAAATCTATCACTGATAAGTCACAAACAAAACTGACTGGATATTTCATCAACCAATAGGATATAATCCAGAATTAGATGCGGGTATTTCTACAGATTCCACAAACCGGTCCTACTTGAACAATCATTTCATGGTTGCGAAACGAAACACCGAGGAAAACCATTGGTTGGGGCACCAGAGCCCCAGGTTACTCACACCGATCCAAGTCTCAACCAGCATTTCTAGCAGAGTCAAGAAAGCCTTTCATGCCAAATCTTCAATACGCTGCCAGACAAAATCATAATCCTGCTAGCTGCTCCCTGATAAACAAAAAGTTAGTACTAAACTACCCGTCTGGTTATCTTCCCCAAATTGGTTGGTTACCTTCTGATAAACTGACATAGCTCTGGAAAATCACTGTTCTAACCGGAAAAACATTTCTTCATGGTCCACTTTCCATAGCTATATTAGTTTACTGGAGTGTATATTAAATCCGTTTACATCTTATATCCCATCATTATCACTATATGCCTGGACATAATTCAATGATATATACCCATATTTCTTGGTAGAATCCCTCATGTAGGTGATGTTCTCATTAGAATCCCCCATGAAGCCCCGATGAATCGAATCAAAAATCCCATGAAGTCCCATGAAATCCAACGAACTACTCCTCGAATCATCATCAAACCCCACCAAATCCCATGAAAAATCCCAGCATATCCCATTAATTCCCATTAGACCCATGAAATCCCTATTTGTCAAGGTGAAATTCCCAGCTTTTGACGGAAGCGCATCGCTTCGCTCATGAAGTCACTCAGAGGTGAAGATCCACTCCACAGCAGCTTCCACCGTTGAGCAACGCCTTGGAGAAAGGTGGCTGAGTTGATGAGTGACCAGTTATAATAACAGTTATAAATACGTGTATATATATATGTTTATATGGCATCTATACATAGCTGAGATATACCTCAAATATATTGATATATATATATATATGTTTTTTTTAGAATATAGCATATCTGGTTGGTGGTTTCAACCCCTCTGAAAAATATAAAAGTCAGTTGGGGTGATTATTCCTAATATATGGAAGAAATAACAAATGTTCCAAATCACCAACTAGTAAATATATACTATAGAACAAGTAGCCACTATTAATGTTGCTTTATGATGTTATATCAGAAATAATTGTAAATCATTGTGATTAGCATTTTGCAAATCATATTAATTAGTGAGTTGATGACTGGCCATTAGTATAATAGATGGGGGTTTCAATTTCAATATGTTTCAATATAAACATGGTATACTGACTTGGATGATTCAGCCGCAGGCAGAACTCACTTCACATCTACGCCTTCCGAAAGTTCAAGTCCACCATCAGCTGTTGCCCTTTCCAAGCCGTGCTTTGAAATTTCTGGGCATGCTGTTGCCTCTTCAATACTGATTTGGGGTAGCTCTATTTTAGGAAACGTATATATATATACATGAACACAAATACATAATACCGTAATCAATAAAGATATAAAATATAATAATAGTAGTAATAATAATGATATTGTTAAAACACATATGATCTCAGCAGCTACTGTATTTAGTATAATCCAATGCCATAAACATAAAATGGTTGGTGGCGAATGCCAACAAATCTTTTCTACACTTGGGGACTTGGGGATGTTTATTATTGGGTTGCCCACATGGTGGGTTGAAAGCATTAAGATATTAGTATACAACTCACCTAGGAAAACAACTAGGAGGTTGTAAGCCTAGGAAAAAACTATGGTTGTATGCATTGTGTATATCATACAAGGTGGTCCACCCTGAACCCTAGTTAATTATGTTTTGTTTTGTGAACCCATTATATAACTAGATTTACAATTACTCATTACCTTAGCTACCGTGACTATGGGGCACCATCTGGTCTCTTTTCATAATATAAATATGTTACATACACTTCTACATGTACAGATGTTGGTCTCCTCGTCTAAAATGGTGAACAAATGCACATGTGCCGTTTAGACTGAAACATACGAGTTATTGTAAACCAGTTGGCTGACAAGAAGGTTCCTTGATCCTTGTATAACGCATGGGTTTAAGTCGGGCCAGCCAGGTTTGATCAGCCAGGTTTGTAGAAGAGGCCAATCTCTACCGGCAGAGCAGAAAGTTCTAAGTTTGGTGACCTTACCCTCTGGTAATTTAACATAGCTATGGAAAATCACCTTTTTTCATGGGAAAATCCACTATAAATGGCCATTTTCAATAGCTATGTTAAATTACCAGAGGGTATGTCTGCGAATTGCAGCTGTGACTGTTGGTGGTGGGCCATGTAACTAGATCATTCCATGTTTTCAGTCGATTGGATTTTCAGCGGCACACTTTTGTTTTTTTCCTGGGGGGTTACCGAGACAACATTGGATAAGAGTTTCCTATGGTATCCGGTCTCCATCCCGAACTTTAGTATGAAACCCCAAGAAGACCTTTTCACTTCAGCATCCTTCCAGATTCTCGTGAGAGCGACTCGCACCCAATGATGACCATATCCAAAAGAACCTTTGTTTTTTAGAAACCCGTTTTCCGGATTCCATGTTGATATAGACCATTTTTTGTTGGTCAACCCGTTCCCCCGAGTTATAAGTTAGTTCGATATTTCTACCATAAATCCTAGTTATGGAAATTACAAACAAACTGTTGGCTAACTACATCCCATTTAATAACCATTTGATCACCATTAAGTACAATAAAAACACATTTTTTCTTAACTTGGTAACTTATCCCATAGGATCCATGGTGCTGGTAAATATATGCTAACATTTCGGGTATATTGATGGGATCCATGTTAGCATATATAGCAGCACCATGGATCCGGCACGGGATATAACGCCCTGTGTTTCACACCGCTTTGTTGGCATCCACTGACTTCGCGGCTCCAGAGCTTGCGCGGCTTTCTCTTTGCTGAAGCCTCACCACGAATCAACGATCAGGATTCGTACGAATCAACGGGTGAATAAATCGTAGCCCGCGTTTGTGGGGTTAGTCCACCTTGAAAAACAATAGGCTTAATGTTAGTGGGGTTATAACATTATACTCACACTTTTATATACAATTATATAGGCGGTATAACTCCAGAAAATGGTGACGTTCAAAGTAGGGTGATTGACCAGGCACCAAGTAGGATGATCCTCCAAGCCATGGCCCATGGCTGGTTCGAAGATTTGCCAAAAAAATATGGCTATTTTCCGTGGCTAAGTTGTGTCGTAAAATGAAAGTCAACTAGAAATAAACCTGGAAACAAATCCTAAGTTGGCGTTGAACATTTGACTTATTCTAGAACATTTTGTTTGGGTGTGATGCATATGACAAGCAATATATAAGTGTGTGTGTGTGAATCCCATAGCAATGAAATCATTTGGTTAAGAAATGCAACAGAGAAAAAAACAAAAAAAGGTATATAAGTAGAAGGACATACCCAACCAGGAAGGATATCCCTTATATATAACCAAAAAAAACCTTCAAAAAAATAAGGTTTTGGGATTCCACCTTGTGGGCAATAGAGTGTTTTGCTTTGATGGGAAAGGATTGGGGCTGGGGTGATCAATCTGTTTTGTTTTGTGAATTCACTAACAAAAACATGTGGCAATAGGAATCAAGTAAACATAGGCAGGGCATGCTTGGTTCGGAATGAATCTACAAACAAAACATGTGAACCTGCGTAATCCATTAGCACCTCGGATCTGCGACACAGTGAATGTTACTTGTCAGACTTACAGGCATCCAGGCATCCAGAATGAACCTGCGAAGAGAAAATGTGATCTAATCCGTTTCCCAAATGTTCACAAATTACAAACACCTGGAATCATCCTTCCAATGAAAACCAACCAGCCTTCCCTTATGTTTCAGCAGCTCTGCATCCTTATTAATGCCGCTGTGTCCTGGAAGGCGCTTCTTCAGGCTGGGTGCCAGACTCATTCCCATGAGAATTGCCATGTTCTTTGCACGTTCCTCTTCTCGGTTTCGCACCTCAAAATCCATCAGAACGCATGACCCAAGTTGGAATCCACTGCTTGGTGAGGTGCCAGGTGAGGTCATACACTATACCCTCTGGTAAACCATACAAAAAGCTATTGAACATTGCCATTTATAGTGGATTTTCCGGTTCAAAATGGTGATTTTCCATAATTATGTTAGTTTACCAGAGGGTAAATAGAATGGGATGAAGCATACCCCAGCTGCAGGATTTTGTCCACAGGGGTGAAGTAGGCAAAGCCAATCTGCCGTCGAAATTTGACAAGTCATACGCAAAAACCCATTCTCTCTTGCTACAGACAGGCCAACAGAGACAACAAAAAAAACATCAGAATTTTGGAGGTCTTTTTGCAGCAAGCCTGTCTTGCTCCCAAATTTGCCAAATTTTCCCGGTTTGTCCCCTGCACGACATCTCTTGTTAGCTTAGCCCACAGAGAAGGATGGACAACTTGGAGGGAGGAGTACACAAAGCCTGTAGAAACATATCGAACGTCTACATACAGAGTAACATGTAATAATTACAGAGCAACAAATGGTTAACCGAGTTTTTACCCAGAGTCATCAACAATATCCCATCTTTGGCGTAAATCCGATGTAAACCCCTTGTTGGTCATAGCTGATTCTCAACTTCGGAACTGTAAACCTGGCATCTAGAAGGTTGGTACATAACCGAATTGTTACCCTCTAGTAATTTAACAAAACTATTGAACATGTCCACTGAGTTCGTTAATTTACCCATAGCTTGGTGATGTTCCATAGTTATTGTTTGTTTTCCAGTGTGATTTTCCTATAGTTACATCCCTATATACCGTACATAACCAATGAACTGTTATACTACCCTAGTTGGGGGTTGTGCCACCCCTCTAAAAAATATGAGTTCGTCAATGGGAAGGATGACATCCCATATATTGTGGAAAATAAAAGCCATTTTTGAAACCACCAACCAGTGTTGGGAACATGGTGATTTGATAGTGTTTCCTTAAATAATTGTGGTTTAATGGTGTCTTTTGGTAATGACTTATTAGGAAAATAAAACATGTTCATCCCCAAAGTTGATTACAATGAAATCATAACAGATTCATCCCCAAAATGGTACATTGATGGTACTTATCGTAATATAATCAACCAGTACCAATACATCCCTACCATAATGAGAGATTAGCTTCATGTCCTCATCTCATCCAAGAGACTTGGCCCAGACTTGGTCGGTCACTCTCAGCCTCGGCTTTGGTTTATTCATGGCTAGGTGGAATCGAGGTAGATTTCTCAAGAAATGTTGGATAGAAAATACAAAAACATACAAAAAATATCTAACAATGCAAAAATATTGGTACTTGTTGTTTTTGTATGTATAGATTGTTTTAGAATGCATTTCAACAAAACATACAGAAAACAAGTACCTGGCCGAACATATTTAACTCGAACCACATCACTTTTCTGTTGGAAATGGCCAGTAAAACATTACACGTTGATGCTGTAATTGTAAGTAGTGATTCTGGTGCTGCAAAACAAAACTGGGTTTATTATTGTGTGTGTTAGGTGCAAGAGATGTAGTAGCCCGCAAAAAAATTGAACAAACAAGTAACAACTAACTACAGTAGTTCATGAGGATGTGTTTGGCACTTTGCTATTATTATCAGAATACTTATAAAGCATGCCTGGACCAATCAATCAGCCACTCACAAGCGGGTGTGTCACATGTTATCTTCTGTACCTAACCCAACCGTTAAATTACAGTAAATGATGTTTGCGTGCTTCACCCACCAGTCTTGGAATGTTTCATGTTGAGCCTGGCCCTTTTAAGTTTCTCATATTGGCAACATCCCCGACTGTTCGATTCATAACGACTAAAACATGATCAAACATCACCGTAGCGATTCGTTGGTGATATATGGTGATATGTGATAAATACTAAACAAACCAACAGCAACCATTGTGATTTCTCTGATTTTTTGCATCTGCTACCGAGACTTTGGTATATTCATCACCACCCATCTCCCTCCGGTTCCAGTGCCCAGTGACTGCAGTGGAATCCGTGGCCCCCGCCATAGCTTCACCTGGTGTGTCAGGTTCGCCACGATTCTCTTCACAGGCTGGGACGGGAGATTCATCCCCAATATGCTACTTGATGTATTTGACACTATTTGATTTTATCATTAACAAATAATCATAATCAATATACTGTATTATCTATGTACCATTGATAATAGTATTATAATAAACCCTATATATGTATATAATCATAACCCCCAAAATACGATTCTGTTCTCCAATGTCTTTCATAGGTTTCGATCCATCCCCATATCCAGTGCTGATATAACCAGGTCACGGATCATTTCACCAACTCCATGGCCTGTCTGAAAATGTGGTACCCCGAAATTGGATATTGAACTTTTCCCGACTAAATAACATGTATATAACATGTTTGTTACAATGTGCCACCCCCCAGTCATAAGTTCGTTTATAATCTCCATGAATACTATTTCTAGTTATAAGATGTTATAAGTACCATAAACCCAATCGTTATTG